>CM067523.1:18528378-18600878 GCA_034509495.1 Acestrorhynchus altus
CATTCTCAGCACTGCAGTGACACTGAGGTGGTGGTGGTACGAGTAGATCAGACACAGCAGTGCTGCTGGAGGGTTTAAACGCTGTTTCCACTCACTGTCCACTATTAGACACTCCTACCTCCTACCTGCTGCTGTGTCTGAGCCACTTGTACCACCACGTCAGTGTCACTGCAGTGCTGAGAATGACAGACCACCCAAAGAGTCTGTGGGGTCTTGACCATTGAAGAACAGGGTGAAATGAGCTTGATAAAGAAGGCAGAGATGTTTTCCCCTTGTTTTTATCACCTAAACAAAACACATCTGTGTCTTTTAAAGGTTCATCTTCATTACATGGTTCTTTATGGTACTCAGAGTGATCCTTCTGTGTCTCGAAGAACCACCTGAAGCATCTTTATTATTAAGAAAGTATTTACCCTAATCAATACTACTGTCAATAATGGCTCAATTACAGTCATCTGAATCAAGATCTGTTAGCTCCATTGTGAAAATCTCAGTGCTGGCCTTCGGAGAAGTACATCAGATGAACTGAAGACCCCTCTACACACCCAGCCACGTTATTTCCACTTTCTATAGCTTATTTTTGTGCATTATCGTTCCTTTAGGTTTCTAACTACTAACACGGTTTGCCTGACTGTAGAGAGCTGTGCTAATTGGCAGAGGTGACTTTGCCTCCATGTTGGAGTCTGTTGTGAATCTATGTACGCAGCAAATATTGAACCAAATGCTGCCTCATTGCATAACCATTTGGAAATTAAAAAAAAAAAAAAAAAAAGACAACCATTCTGTAAAACTGTGGAGTCACTGAAGCATGAAATAACTCCCTCTCCCTTCTCACACAGACGAGAAATTCCCTCCTAGTCTTTTGATAAAAAAGAATGAGGGATTAGAGAAGCCTTCCATTGGCGCGGCTTCAAATCAGTACAGATTAGCTTGTCCTTGCGAGATATTGTATGGAGAATTCCCACACTCGCTTCTACCGGACTGCCAGCACCCTTGGGCCCTGGACGCTTGTGAAAACCTGATTGTGGGAATATTGTCTCTGGCTGTAGAGAAATGCCTTGAGGACTGTTTTGATGGTGGTGAAGATGGGCCAGAGAGGTTGCTTTGAGAAGACAGATGCAGCATTGAGGTCACAGAGGAGAAACTTAGTGAGTTATAAGTCCATTCAGCTCCACTGCTGGAGCCCGGCACTTTGCTCGTAGCCCTCCTGAAATGAACTTTAAATGTTGCTCATCCAAAGGTGGATAAAAGAAATAGGACACTTCAGTCAAATTCTATAAATGCCACATAATAATTTATGTACGCTCCTCGTTCAGGGACCTTGACATTCTTTTTTTTTTTTTTTCCTGTGTTTTCTAAAATAAGGGTGCTTCGGTATCTCTCCTGCCGCGGGGCTTGTTTTGGCATGAACAGACACTGGAGTGGTATTTGTGTCTGGAGAAATGTCAGCTCTACATTTGAAACACTCCACTGGGGCGCTGGACTCTGTTATGGGGCACCAGAAAGAAAAAAAAAAGAAAAAAACAACAACAACAACAAAAACTAGACTTAGTACTTACTGTATACATGGATGCAGTGATAGAAAATCAATAGCAGGCCTCCTTGAGAACTGTGGTGGGAGGTTGTGGATAAATACTGAAGTGCTGTGTTGTCAGCTAAGCAGTTCTGTTTGACTGATTCTAAAGGTGCCTTCATTTATCTAGTAGGTGGTGATTAACCTTTAGAACCTTAGGCCAATTTTGTTAGACGTTTTGTATTGTTTTTTTTTTGTTTTGTTTTGTTTTTTTTGTGTATGTTTTGTTATCAAGAATTCAAACCATATCAATGCATTATTGGTTCTTTAGATGTGCAAGAACAGTAACAATAAGGACGTGCAGTATAGCACTGAGTACTTTAGTAACAATGGCAGAACCGTAGTGGTTCTACATGGATCCAAGAGAATTCCCTTATATGGTAAGCAGGTTAACATTCACAATACTTACACTCACTCATAATTGATGAGATAATGGTAAGGAGGTATGTCTGGTATGTGTATCGTGTCTGTAGGTTACTCTGATCCTGAGTTATGAAGCCTAGATTCCTGGAGCTGCCAGCAAAGTGTAAGTATTGTGAATGTTAACCTGCTTACCATATAAGGGAATTCTCTTGGATCCCTGTAGAACCACTACGGTTCTGCCATTGTTACTAAAGTACTCAGTGCTATACTGCTCGTCCTTATTGTTACTGTTCTTGCACATCTAAAGAACCAATAATGCATTGATATGGTTATTTGAGTTGAACTCATGAAGGCCCTTAGCTGTATAGTAAACTGGTGTCTGGTGGTTGATCCCAAAACTCCTAATGATGTCTTCTCAAACCTTTTGTCCTTCAGCCAAAAAGACAGAGAAGCCTTCCTCTAGAATAAAAGGGTTATACAGGTGGCCCTGTTCTTTTATTGCAGGATGTGATGTAGCTTGCTTCATTGTTCTGCCACCTCCAGCCTCCAGTTAATGGGAGGATACTCTGAAACAGAAGTGTCCAATCTTATTTACAAGAGCCTGTGTGGCCAGAGGTTTTCTTCCCAACAAAGTTGATGCGAAGTGAGACTAACTGATTAAACAAGTGGAATCAAGTGTGCTTCAGCTTGTTTGGAGAAATGCTGTGTTTTCGACTAGAGCTCGAATTTATCAGCTTGGACGTGGAAAATTGAAAAAAAACAAAAAAACAAAACAAAAAAAAACATCCTTTCAACAACAAATCATCATCCCTGACACTACATTTAGACTGGATTATAGTAGTAACACAACTAGTACTGCACTGCAGCGCTGAAACGAATCAGTGAGTTAATAAATGTAAAAAAAAGAATGTGTCAAAGCTGCATTTACATTTTTTTTCCCACCCACATGGGTTTTCCTGATGCACAATGTGATGCCCTATTTGGACGGGGTTAGTTTCACCTGGGGAGGTGGAGGACAGTATTTTTTACTGCACGACGTCTGTAAAATTGATTACCGATTGACACAGGATGAGAAAAGTTGGTATAAACATGGACTGAACCAGCCTGCTTAGCCGTTTTGAGTGCGTCCTTTCTGTCCGCTGTCAGCGTCCGCAGTAGATATGAACATTTGCCACAGACTTGAACAACCTGAGGTACAACCCGAGGTATCTGAAGCTAAATGCCTCTTCATGTATGCTTTTCCAGAGGATCTGAGGAAGTATTTCCCCAGATTTTGATATACCCACATAGTTTTACAGGAGGTAAAAGAGTCTGGAATTTTGGAATGTCTGGAATGCACAGTCGGATAAAATGACTAACACAGCAGGTGCATCAGTCCAATACAGCCTGTGTATTCAGATAAGTCTGAATGCAGGGTAGGACATCGCACATGTCGGAAATACTATAATCTTATGTACTAAAAGTGTGATTTTTCAGTAAATTACAGCGTTGTATTGTCAGCTTTGTGTGGACAACTTTGTATAGTCTATGAACAGACTATGTTTAACTGAATAAACATTACAAAGTTGTTCGATTTAAAAGATGAGGTTTATATTCTTGTTTATTTATTCAATATTTCTTTTGAACCCTTTAATACATGAATTGTGAAAACGAAAATCAGGATTTTTCCCAAATGATTTTATTCTCATTTCAGGCTAATACAACTATTGAACTGTGTGTCTGTGGCTTTTGTATTTGTTACTCGTGTGTCCACTTAGGTCTTCATCTACAGTGGAATTGCAGTGACCCAATGAATGAATAAAGTAAAATGAAATCAAATTGTATAAAATGTGAAAGTATTTCTAGAGAATTGCTCAAACCATTCTTTAGAAAAAGGCAATGATTGTCTGTAGCAGAACATTTTCAGATTGTTGGATCCTTCTTTATGCATATTGCTTGGATGTTGGCAGTTTTTTTTATGTTCTCCACTTGTGAATTATTTTCTAGACAGTGGAATGTCTGATTTGTAGTCATTTTTAAATCCCATCCCAAATTCTTCTGCATCTACAACCTTTTTCTCTGAAGGCATCATAGAGCTTTTTGGCTCTCACCATGGTGATCCCACTCACTTCAACAATCAAGAGCAAACTTAACTAATGTCTGAAGTTTCAATAAGACAGCCTCCTCCAAACGTCTCTCAAATGATGATCTAATCATTTCCTTCTTCTAATTTTAGGCTTTTTTCATTGTAAAAAATGATTTTAAAAGTTATTTCTTCAGTTTAGTTCGAGCAGCTCCATCTACATCTATCAGTATAGTTCAAATTAAGACCCAATGTCAATATGTTTAAATTCAATGTGCTCTTAAGCCAGTTTTGAGGACAATCCCACAGCATTTTCACCTGAAACCTGGAGCAGAAGACTTCATACATCTGGTCCTTAACACATCTCCCAGAGCCAAGAACTTGAAAGTCCACATACGGTACCATGCAGTAACACCTGAGGTGTTAAAATCACTCACCACCGAGGGTGTGAAAAGCACTCCTCGCGGTGGCACCCAAATTAGGGCCTGCTAGGGCGTCTATGGCACCGGGGGATTTATCTACAGAATGTGACTGATTCTGCTTAGATTAACATCACTCCAACATGAGTGACCGTGTTTTGCTCCCGCACAGACTCTGTACACATTCGCCGATCAGCCATAACATTAGAACCACTGACGGGTGAAGTGAATGATGTGTTTCCAGTTATATTAGGCAGCAAGTAAACAGTGTTAAAGGAAGCACAAATGGACAAGCGTAAGAATCTTTGGCAACTGGGTTCTGACCAGAACATCTCCTACACAGCAGGCAGGTTTTATGGGGTTTTCCCTGTATGTAGTGGTCTGTATCTACCAAAAGTGTACAATCCCTTGACTGGCATTTGTGTGAGTACAGTTCTGTTCATCTTATGTTGTAGAAACATTGTTATTAAAGGCTAAATACTTTAAGGTTATGATTTTCATCATACTATATCATTTATCACCATTTTTCTTAACTCTCAGTTGAGTATGAAAGTATTTATATCATTATTATAGAGGAACATTAGAAAAGAGGGGCTATTTGCCCTCTTTTTTTGCTCATGGAGAATAAAATTTAATTCTTGAGAAGGCATAATACTGATGCATACCCAAAATAAAATAAAAGTAAATTAATTAATTTTAAAAAATCACATTCAGGTTGATTCTCTTAATTTTGCATCTAAAAAGAAACAAATTTGAGTCATATTGCCCAGCTATAGAGTGAAAAAGTGTCAGTATCAGTATCACTGATGCTCATGGAGGCCTCACTTCTCAACAATCTCACAAGGATGTGCTGCTAATGTCTTGCTGCCAGATACCACTGACAATCTTCAGAGGTCTGATGGAGCCCATGCCTTAATGGATCAGAGCAACACGAGGAGGACCTATACAATATTATGCAAGTGGTTTTAATGATATGGCTGATCTATATATTATACGTATTTGCTTGTCATGCAACCTGCTTGATATTTCAGCAATATTGAGTAAAACGAAACACCCCCATTTCGATGGCCGTCACCAATATCTAGAAAAGTATTCCTTCAGAACTAGTAAGAACTTTGTACTTAGTAAGAACTTAGAGCTCAAGACATCTAAATGACCTTTTTTCCATTAACATTTGAGTTATTAAATGAACGTATAATTCTAAGGCCTGGTGGCAGCATAATTGGTGTGCCCATTTGAGAAATACAGGTTTATAGTATAGAACCTACATAATTAATGCCTTTATAATTGGAGTGGGCCATGTGAGGAAATACATTTTACTGTTTAAAGCTCACAGCTGGAACAAGCTTCCTGAAGTTCAGGCTTTCACTGCTTTAAGCAGGTTTTTTTTTTTTTTCAACACAGATCGCCTTCCAGAACCCTGAGTGGCACTGAGCTATGTGGAAAGCATCAATATAGAAGTGTTTTTAGGAGATTCTACATCCAAGTCATGGTTTATTAATCAAACAAGTTTAAACTTGGAATGAAAAATACATGGTACTGAATTCATTGGGTAAATATGTGGTACTTTCATAATATCCATGGTGCCAGAAATACATCGCTGAGCAATGACATAGAAAGAACTACTTCAGTGGTTGTTTATTTAAAGAGCAAGTGTGAGAAAGAAACCTTGGTATCACTTTATTTTACAGCGTGACAAATACTAATAGGCCACGTGTAACATTTCAAACCTCCCACGAAGAACAGTCCACCAACCAGAAATATCCAACCAACAGTGTCCCATGAGCGCTGATAAACGATTAGAAGACCAAGACATCTTCTACCTTATATCTACAAGGTGGACCAACTAGGTCAGAGTGTCTAATAGAATGGGCAGTGAGTGGACACAGTGTTTAAGCACTCACTTTGTACCAGCACAACACACACTAACACATCATAATGTCAGTGTCACTGCACTGCTGACTACCACCACCCACATTATACCTGCCCTGTGGTGGTCCTGCGGGGTCCTACATGCTACAACCGAAGGGTCACTCGATGTCTTCAAACACACACTGAGAACCCATCTGTTTCAAGAACATTTAACTCATTAAAGGTTTATATTTATATCTAATCCTGTTCCGACATTTGTTTTTGGCAGCACCTAAGCTTGAGGAATCTCTGGGTTCTAGCTAAAGAAATCTTCAGCAAAGCACTTTTAAAGTCGCTCCGGATCAGAGCGTCTGCCAAATGCCTTAAATGTAAATGTACCACTTGGTGTCTAACATGTAATTACTGTAAAACACATTGCAGTGCTTTTGAAGGGTAAATGTATGCTCTTGAAAGGCTTGAAGACCTGCATATACTGTAGCATACGTCAGGTCTCAGCTCATGTATGCCCTACCCTGTATATTGGTGGTAACTGAAGGCAGATTTCCTTTGTCCTGTGAAGTGTGTGACTGAAAATGAAGAAAAGAAAATCAGGCTCACAGTGGGAGACCTGTACATGCTCTGCGGAAGCGTAGATTGTCGACCTGACCGTTTTGATTGCAATGCACTGGTCAGACATACAGTATTCACCACAGAAGGCTATCATCAAGGAGCCATCATTTGTCCCAAAAATTTCAGGCCAATCTATCCGACGAGAATAATATGCTGAGCCGATGATCATCAATGCTGGCAGACTAACCACGTCTAAGTGCCTACTAGACTCCTTGGTTGACTTGGAGACTTGCTGGATTGCAGCCAATTGCTGTTAAAAAAAAAACGGACAAAGACCGGATTCAGAAGGGCATTCTCGGCGGATGCTGAGAGCCATCGGCAATGTGAGGATATCAAGGTGCACCGCATGCTTTCTTCCGTGTCTGTCATTCAAAGAGATGTAATTTTCAGGCCACCTCTCATTCCGGCATGATGTACAGCAGGCACTATAATTGAAAAGGCTGGTTACTCCACGTTGTTTATCACGGAGCATGAACGTTGCCAAGGGTTTTAAAGAGGGCGACCATAAATAACAATAAGGCACCAATCCAGGTTCTCCTTCAGGAGCCTGGTCCCTGTAACCCCCCTGTTAATTCACATTCATGCTGGCACTCGGGTGTGGGGGGGCTGGCTAGGAGAATCACCAGAGCGTGCTTGGGACAATGTGGTTTTGCTAAAATAAATAAATAAATAAATAAATAAATAAACACACTGCACACACACTACCAATGCCCTGCGTTCATAAGAAGGATGGGCATCTTCTCAGAAGATGGAACGCAGAGCGCATAAATTAAACCAGATGAGGGATTCTGGCGACATGGTTGTCAGTGTTCTGAACGCCGTTCCCAGGAGCCGACGACGGGGAAAAAGGGGGCTTCAGGCTGGTGGAGTGTAAGGGACCGTCACTACTTTGTGTGCCACAATTAAATGGTCTTTGATGAGATGGAAAGGAACAAAAAGGAGAAACAGGAAAGCTGTGCTCAAGTCAGCAACATGGAGACGACGACAACAGCAGCGGCAGCAGCATCAGGAACCTAAAGCTAAAGTTCAACATTGTGTGCTTCTTCATGTAGGCGAGAGATAATAAACCCCCCCAAAAAAAACCCAAAAAAAACAAAACATCCCTTTCATAACATACATGCTTTCGCCCAGCCCTTGACAAGCTGTTTACAGGAACCGCAGGAACAAAACAATTAAGGGTGTCCTTTGTATGCCGCTGATGGCTTTGACATATGCCGGTGTTCTGAAGTGGTGTGTCATTGATTCGTTTTAATTAGTTCTTCAGGAACATGCTCACCACTCGCGGACAGTTCGGTCGAGGAACTTCCGAAGACAAATCGCTACACTTCGCATACTTAATTGTTCCCCAGACAGCCATGATTAGACGAAAATAAAAGTAAATAAGACACAAGCTTTAATAAGGGGAACCAAAGTCAAGAGAGAGGCCAAGAAGCCAGGCGTCGTCAAGCATGTGTTAGATCCAACCCTTACTTCTGGAGATGAGGACTTCACCAGCTTCACTGAATTCCTGTTAGAAATCATAGGATGTTTCCATTAAAAGAGCTGCCACAAGAGCAGCAGAGAGGTTGGGGTGAACATATGGTCAGCTCAGGTTGCTCTTTTAGCGCACCATCAGTTTGACAAGCACAAGTGCAGCCGTGGTACTTTGCCTCTGAATCACAAATTAGCATTTTCAGCTGAAATTTGACAATTTGGCAAAGGCATGAATCATTGTTTCTAATGTAGAAAGATAATAAACCATAATGAGATGGAAATGCATTTGCTGGCTAAGGCTCCCACATTCTCCACCCCTTCACATTCACACGGCATCAGGACAAACAGTGGCGACACTTTATAACAGCCCCAATAAATGGCAACTTAAGCTTGTTGGAGTTTCATTGCTGTCAGTGCAAAACCTTGTATATCTATTTGGCTTAAATTTGCATAATTTAAATTATGATTTGAGGTGTTGTTTATGCAGATTTATGACTAAAATGTTATGGCTTCGAATCCCTTTTGTCCTAAAGTGTTTATTCTAGGGGATCCCTCAGCCTTGGACTCACCTTTATTTCAGAATTGGGCTACAAAGCTGAGTAAGGTGGCAATATATGAGTTGTGATGTGAGATGATGGTGTAATTGGACATATATGGATTATTATTTATTATATAATTATTAAATATTATGAATATTTATGTAGTATACACTGACCAACCAACCACCCCATTGTTTCTGTACTGACTGTCCATTGTATCAGCTGCACTTAGCGTACAGGAGCACTTAGTAGTTCTATAATTACTGACTGGAGTCCATCTGTTTCTCCGCATACATTGTTGTCCTCCGTGTAACCTGATCATCGATGGTCAGGACCTCCCAGGGCCACCACAGAACAGGATTATTCTCAGACACAGCAGTGCTGCTGGAGTGTTTAAAAGCTGTGTCCACTCACTGTCCCCTCTATTAGACCCAACTTCTTAGTAGCTCCACTTATAGATGTAAGAGGAGGAGGAGTGTCTAACAGAGGGGACAGTAATGGACACAGTGTTTAAACACTCCAGCAGCACTACTGTGACTGATGCGCTCGTACCAGTGCAACACACACTAACACACCACCAGTCACTACAATAATGGGAATGACTGACCAGCCCCATAACAACTGCCCTGTGGTGGTCCTGTGGGGTCGTGACCATTGAGGAACAGGGTGAAAGGAGGATAATAGAGTTGCATGGAAACAGATGCTCTACAGTGTGTGATTATAGAACTACAAAGTGCTTCAAAGAGCTGATAAAATGGAATATAAATATAATATAATGTCACATAATTCAAAGCACATGCAATTAAAATCTGTCTTTTGTTTATTGTTTAATAACTGAAATGACAATGTTACTGGAATGACAAGCGTAAAGATGCTGAGGGGTTGTGATGTGGTAGTCCTGTGTGGTCCACTGTCCTGAATACTGTGGTCATGTTACTTCTTCCTCTCCTCCTCTCCCCCCTGAACCCTTTGAATGTCCCTGGGTGAAGATTTGTCTAGCCTGCAGGAAGTGTGCATCTCTGAGGGGGAAAAGTGACACATTAAAGTGATTGTGATCATCACAGAGCGAGTGAGCCAAGCCTCCACCCACTCAGCAGAGAGAGAGAGAGAGAGAGAGAGAGAGAGAGAGAGAGACAGTGAGAAAAGCTCATGTTGACTAGGTGTGTGTCAGTGCGGTGTGTGTGTGTGTGTGTGTGTGTGTGTGGGTTAGGGGGTCTTATGAGTGTATGTGTTGGCATGTTAGCATGTGTAGGGAGTGTCTAGGTGTGTCAGTTTGCGCAAGTGAGGATGTAAGTGCATATCCGTGTGTGTGTGTGTGTGTGTGTGTGTGTGTGTGTGTGTGTGTAGCATCGGGGTGTGAAGGTAACGCCACGCCTCACTTCCTGTGAGTGTGAAGGGGGCCATCAAAGCTGACACACAGCGTTCAGTGCAAACACACAGAACACTCTAACAGTGATGAAATGCATTAGAGAGAGAGAGAGAGAGAGAGAAAGAGAGAGAGCTGACATAAGAGCTCTGAGAGATAGAAGGATGGATGGACTGAGTAACAAAAGGATGGAGGGAAAGAAGAATGATCGAGTGACTAAGAGGGATTAAAAGAAGAATAGATGGGTGGATGGATGGAT
Source organism: Acestrorhynchus altus (assembly GCA_034509495.1). Classification (NCBI taxonomy): domain Eukaryota; kingdom Metazoa; phylum Chordata; class Actinopteri; order Characiformes; family Acestrorhynchidae; genus Acestrorhynchus; species Acestrorhynchus altus. The sequence continues at coordinate 18,538,914 of CM067523.1, forward strand.
GGATGGATGGATGGATGGATGGATGGATGGATGGATGGATGGATGGATGGATGGGGAATGAATTAACAATGTGGTGGAAAGCTGGATGGATGAAAGTATGGAATGATGGAAAGTTGGATGGATGAAATAATGGAATAGTGGAGAGCTGGATGGATGAAAGTATAGAGTGGTGGAGAGCTGGATGGATGAAAGTATGGGGAGGTGGAAAAATGGATGGATGAAAGTATGGAATGGTGAAAAGTTGGATGGATGAAATAATGGAATAGTGGAGAGTTGGATGGATGAAAGTATGGAGTGGTGGAGAGCTGGATGGATGAAAGTATGGAGTGGTAGAGAGTTGGCTGGATGAAAGTATGGAGGGGTATGGAACCTGAATAAATGGATGGAGACATTGATGTATGTATGGATAGATGAAAGGATTGGAGGGTAGATAGATGGAAAAATGGATGAATGAAGGGGTGGCAAGATGTATGTATGAATGGTGAATGGGTGAGAGCATGGATGGTAAAACAAAGTTGGAAGGGGTGGGAAGATTAAAACGAAGCAGTAATGGATGTACAGATGAATGGAAGCAACAGAAGAATGATGAAGGAATGGATAGATCGATGGATTAAAGGATGGATGGAAAACGGCAGGATGCTTAGAGAAATGTGGTGTGAAGGGGATATGAAGGAATGGAGAGCAGAATGGAGAAACCGAGTTTGTGGATTAAGAGATAAGTTGAACTAGAGTTGGAATGATCTCCATCCATCATCTCTCTAACCAACCTTGCTCCTGGAGAACTAGTTCCTGCAGACTTTAATCCTAATCCACCCCACAAGACCCGTCTTTTCACTGCCTTCAGATGTTCCTGATTGGCTGTTAGATTTGGGTTTGAGTTGAAACCTTCAGGAAGGTAGTTTTCCAGGGGTGCTTTTCCAACATGGAATTTTGACCCATGGAATTTTGCATTTCTCCAACAAAAATAGGGTTCTGGAACCTTGTTGTTCTGGATCCTGGAAAATTTGTTTGCATTGGAAAGCAAAGATTAGTAGGTTTTTCAGCTCAAACCTCTGTGGGTGTGTCTAGTTGTACAGGAGCAATGACATACCAATCGTATGTCAGTGTCATCTTCTACACCTTCTTATCACCAAAAGAAACACTAATGTCTGTAACAGCACAAACGCTCACAGGTAGTCTACACATCTTCTCACTTCCGTTTTCTGATGCTGGGCAGCACCTTCTGTTGATGATGTATTCTGAGACATATCCTCAGTTCCCCTAAAATTGGTGTAGCATGAGCTTGTTAGCTGAAAGCGCCAAGGTTCTTGCAAACAGAACCAGTTCAAGTACAAGTTCTTTTGGTCAAAAAGCGCCCTAGGAGAAGGGTTGGTGACCACGGTAATATAGAGAAGGATTGATGGAGTGATGCATTGATAGGACAGGTAGAGGGTAGAGGGATATCTAGCTTGAGGCCTGTTAAGACTGGCACTAGAGGTGATGTCTAATCTTCAAAGCAACTTCAGAAGACCATCAAAATAATAAATCAATACCAAAATGTAGCCTATATTTAGCCTTTTTTGCTGGTGTACAAGAAAAGTACAACACCATAAAAGTTTGCCCTCAACTTTGGGCAAAAATTGAAATAAAATAATATCAAATCTGACCGAGTAAAACCTTGGTGTTCTGTTATATTGTCTACTTTGTAAACAGCTCCTCCAGTCGATACACTTTTCCACCTCTGTATGGCACCAAAAAAGAGTCGGTGCTGCACTCTCATCAGTGTGATCAGTCAAATGGAAGCTGCTGGCCTTCGACGGAGAGGCCAGAGCAAGAAGAGTTAAACTGTTTCCTCCGAGAACCCGGAGAGCAAACACGGTGTACGTGCCTGGAGAGTAAATGTATCAGTCAGGTAAAGGAGGCGCTCCCGGTACCTCCTGACAAGCAATCCATCAAGAGGAACACACATAGGCTGCACATACCTGTGCACATACCCAAACACAAGCACACACTCTGAAAGGGGCACATTCAAAATGAATGATGGATGGAAGATGGAGAGCGAGAAAGAAAGTGAAAATAAATAGGATAAATGTTCGGTTCTCTTAGCTGTCTGATGGAATGTGATATTTCAATGGGCCATCTCGTTTCGAAGCTGGAGAGAAAAGAAGATTCTCCCAATTACGTCGCAATCCTGACGAGACACCGCGGTCCTTGTCAGTGACGCATGTAGGCAATTGCAGATAAGATTTTATTCTCTGCAGAACTCAAGTTGTCAGTTTTGTCAGTTAGGTCAGCAGCACGCCTTCTTAATACCACCAATTCTTTCACCCATATTTTACCCAATTGCACATTAAATGCATCAGAATAACACCAAGAATGTTGGCCCAACCTGGACCCCCTCACCTGATTCGGCCTGAGCAGCATGTAGTGAAAGCCATATCATGCTTAGCTCTCCTCTATGAGTGTCATTAGAACAATGTTCCATTTATTTTCTGAACCGCTTATTCCTGAATAGGGTCACGGGTGGGAGACACAGCGCAAGGGCAGGAAACAACCCTAGACAGGGCGCTAATCCATCGTCACCAATTCACCTATCATGCATGTCTTTGAACTGTGGGGGAAACTGGAGGAGCACCCAGAGGAAACCGATGCAAACACAGGGAGAACATGCAAACTCCACACAGAAACGTCCCAGGTCACCCCACCCAGGGATCAAACCCAGGTCCTTCTTGCTGTGAGGCAACAGCACTATCCCCTGCGCCACCATGCCAACACCATTCATTTCATCTCGACATTTGGACCTTTCAGTTTGGTTCAAACCAAAGTAGCAGGTGTGAAAGGTACAGACCAAAAGACCACAATTTGGTCCCACCTTCAGAGGTGATTGGGACTTCTGGACAAATTACATGAAGTTGGGGCAGGCTATCCTCACAAATAAAACCACAAAAGTTGAAAAAGAACCAGCTTTGTACTGAAATCTGTCAGTGTAACGCGACAGACCATGCTCACGATTCCTGTATCTACAGTAACTGTAGATTATCCCTATAAACCAAAAGTAAAGGAATGTGAGGGTAATCCTCCACACTCAATCTGCCATGCAACAAGCATGCACTCAAAGGGAGTCAGATTGTGACAGAAAAGCAGAATTCCGCACAACACCGGGAAAAGGCAAAACTCCATGCACTGACAACACGTCAACATGAGATGTGCACCTTTCTAGAAATCAATCAGTGTCTCGCACAAGGAGACACGGGTGATGTAGGTGATGACGACACTAAACTAATGTCACTAAACTGCAGTGAGGAACCAGACCTAACTGGACCAAAATTCTGGGCCGGGATCAATATTGATAGTAGTGATGATTGAATTCCGAGTCTGATCTAGGTTGAGTCTCTTTTCTTAGCACATGAGTCTGAATTAATTCTTGCGTCTCAGTTCGAGTTAAGTCCCAATTATTGTTGCAAGAGTGGATTTGAGCCTCAACTCTCTGTTATGTAAGTCAAAGTTGAGTCTCAAGCTTCGGGAGTTTGGGTCTGAGTTGAGTCTTGAGTTTCTGAATCTGAGTTAAGACTCACTTCTCAGGGCAAGAATTGGGGTTTGCCTTCTTGGTGTACAAGTCTGAGTGAAGACTCAAATCTCTGTTGTGTAAAACAAAGTTGAGTCTCAAGCCTCTGGAGTTGAAGTCTCCACTGAGCTGGATGTCTGTGTGGTGCAAGTCTGTGTTGATTTTCAAATCTCTTGAGTTTGAGACAAGTTGAGTCCGATTATATCTTGTTTCTTGGTGTGAGCTTGAGCCAAGTTCCATGTATCTGATGGTCAAGACTACGTTAAGTCTTGATTATTGGTGTGAGTCTAAGTAAACTCTTGAGTTGAGTCTCTGGAGGTTGAGTCTGGGTTGAAACTCTTGTCTTTGTGTAAGTGTGAGTCAATCCTTGAACATCTGAGGGTCACATCTGAGTTAAGTCTGGATACTTGGTGTGAGTCTTGAGTTGACTCTCAAATCTTTGGAGTGCATTAAGCTTTGAGTCTCTGTGGGGGCAAGTCTGAGCTGGGACTCGAGTCTCATGTGAGGGTCTAAGTAAAGCCTCAAGTCTAAACAGTGTGAGTTGACTTGAGTTGCAAGTCCAAGAAAAGTCTCAATTCTCTGGAATGTGTCTCAAGTCTCTTAAATCTTGAGTGTCTGGAGTTCAGCTTGAAAAAAACCCTTTGAGCTGAATGGAGTCTGAGTTGCATCAAGTATCTCTGGAGTGTTTGAGTCGACTCATCTCTGAGGTAGATTTCTCAGTCAAGTCTAAAATCTCTGGAATGCAAGTCAGATGAACAGGGTGTTGGCATTTGAGTCAAGAGTTGTGTCTTGCGTTTCTAGAGTTTCTCAGGGTCCAGCTGTCCTCAGGGTCCAACTCTATTTCCAGTAAAATAAAGATCCTTTATGTATCACCTATGCTTATTATAGAACTCATACAGTATTCATACAGGTTTGAGGTGTTCCTCACCCTTAACAATTCAATACAATTCTATGGGTGGACTAAGATCAGGCTGGTCATTCACTCAATTCTGTATTAAGGTTAAATAATCACATTAACTGGACCAGTTCCATTTGGACCAACGTTGGCAAAGAGAGTGAAACTTCTCAAAAGCTAAACTCTCTCTATAAAAACTTCTCCTTGCAAATTATTTCTGTAATATAGAATGAAAACAGGTCAAAAAATGTTCTAATGTTGACCTCTCCTACCAGCTGGTCTTCAAACTGTGCAGTAGGATTTCTTCCTCTGTAAGACTCTCACCCCGTCCAAACTAGACAGCTGTTATGAGTGCCTGCAATATCCAGTTCTACCAGGCATGAGTTCTTGCAGCTGTGATACCTGCTGGCCTTGGTGTTTCATGTTGGCGAACGCTTCTGACATATGGGCAGATCTGTTTGGTCAGTAGTGGGCAAGCTCTTGTTTAAACAACAACAATCTGGCCAAGATAAAGCTGAAGAAACTCCGAGCCTCAGAGAGAGGGAATTATCCTGGCTGAGAGAGAAACATGGGCATCCGTGGGGAGCTCTGCACAATTTTGTTGGAGTTCTGTTCTCTCATTTCCTCACTGTCTTTCGCCTTCCTTCCGATCAACCTAACTACCTACCCACCTGCTCGCCTGGACTCTGGAATGAAGGCGCTCCATCCAATTCTTTTGGGATGTGTTGGGGAGTTGGAGATGGTGTATTCGTGTGCGTTGCGGTTTAAAATGCATCAGACAGCAGTGCTGCAGGAGTGATAATCGTCCACCAACCAGAAATGTCCCCCCAACGATGTTCTGTGAGCACTGACGAAGGACTAGAGGATGACCGACAGAAACTGTGCAGAAACACATGAGCTTCTGTCTCTGACTTTACATCTACAAGGCAGAGCAACAATGAAGGAGTGTCTAATAGAGTGGACAGTGAGTGGACACAGTGTTTAATCACTCCAGCAGCACTGCTGTGTCTGATCCACTCATACCAGGACAACGCACACTGACACACCACCAACATGTCAGTGTCCCTACAGTGCTGAGACTCATATATTACCTGCACTGTGGGGTAACAAAAGTGTGCAGAGACACAGATGGACAATGGTCTGCAGTACTATAATGACATATAGAAACAAGGACATCCTATTATGGCTATACAGGGTTTATGGTTATATAGGGTTGTCTTTGACATGTAATGGCAGTTTCTCTTTTTTGTGCTTGATAAAAAAAAAACTGTCTGTCCATTTCATTTGGGTTGATAACCAAACTGTGAGCCTGCTGCTGCATCTTGAACATCTCGTCTGTTTCGTTTTGTCAGATCACCCAGCAGTATGGACCGTTCTTTTATTCTTGGCCATGATCAGCCTCCACTTTTAGCTCGGCTTCCAGCCGCTGTGATGAATACGCTTTCTTCCATTTATGTCTGAGTGTGTACACCCCCTCGCCCCACCAAACCCCATCACCAAGCAGCGCAATGAATCTCCGGTAGGAGAGCAGGCAGAAGGGTAGAACACAAATTCAGGAAGCCGAGAGACAAAAACCAATGTCCTCCCTGAGAACATTGTGCTCACTGAACTCTAAATCATAAAGGTAGTCACAGATCTGCTGTTCTCTATGGAAACACGGGGGTCCTACCACCATGCAGAATGAATGGGAAAAGAGTTGTGTGTAGAGACTTAAAGGTCTAGTTTTCCCAGAGGACCACCAGTGATAGACACTGATCTCTGCACTTAAAGTAGGTGTTTCTAATAATGTGGCCAGTGAGTGGAAACACAAGGTGGGTGTTTCTAATAATGTGGCCAGTGAGTGGAAGCACAAGGTGGGTGTTTCTAATAAAGTGGCCAGTGTTTTGGCATCTAGTAAAGTTTGCCTTTTTCAGCATGGATGGATGGATGAATTTACACGGATGTGGAAAAAAAAATGATGACATTCTGAAATGGGAAATGTGTAGGGACTCTGTAAACAACCCCTGCATGCTAATGTTACATGAATAGGGCCTGATAACCTCCTCCGCCGTGCCTGAATGTTTACTCTGTGCACTGCCACTCATTAGAATACAGCTTTATAAAAGCAGCGTAAAAGAGCAAATAAAAAAACACTTAGCCCACAGGATGTAATCAGCGCTTTTAATTTGGGAAACCGATGCCTAGAGCCGGCGGGGAGCAAAGGGCCATGTCTGCGTCTTAATAAGAGAGGAAAAAAAGGGGGAGTGTTCGGCGGCGTAGCAGGTGAGTGAAAACAGAGCGAGTCGTTTGAGGGGGAAAGAAAGGGGACGTTTCAGAGAGTCCGTTTTCAGGGGGGGAAAAAAAGGAGAGTGAGAAAATAAATAAATAAGGGGGAGGAAAATCTGATGCAACATTAAATATCTACAGTTCTTCTTCTCGCGCCTGTTTAATAGATGGAGGGGGAGTTGGATGGCGGCGCTGTCTGCGAGAATACATCCTGGCATCCTATCAGACTGGGATGTGCCGTGCCAAAGGCTCAGTGCAAATTAGAGCGCTCCCGCACTGACAGAAATCTCCTCCATCGCTCTATAAAATATCGCTCGTGTACGGCCCGGTCGGCCGCCCGGCTTCATCCATCACATTATCATTAATTATTAAAGCAATTAAATTTCACGAGGGTGAATTATGCTTTATTTTCTCCTTATGCTTCAATGTTTCTCATTCTGAGCGCAGTGAAGGCGTGGAGAATCAGAGATTTGGCTGATTTTAGAACTTGAACTCCCATTAACCGGATCTCCCCTAGTTTACTTATATGCTGATTACATCAGATTAGATTGCATTGGATTGCTTTACTGTCAGTGAGGAAGTACAAGAACCAGTCAGTGAAATGATATCAATGTCTAGACATATAACTGTAGTGCAGTGTTTTACATTATTCCCTTAACGATTGGTGGAGAGCAGGCCAAGAAATGAAGTGACTGACAATCAAAGTTATTTTACCAACTTGTCATTTCTCTCTTCTCCCAGTTAAATGCAGTGTTTCTTTGCAGCTTTGGTCAAAATTAAGCAACCGCTCCACATAATCAGTTTCTCTGGTTTTACAAATGAGAGGTCTGTGTTTGAATTAAACCATCATTTTTATTTTATTCTATAATGAATTTGCACCATTTGTTCCAAATCTCATGCAAAATATATCGATATTTGGGGGACTTATCATCAGAAATGACATTAATACAGAAAACATATTCAATGTTTATAAACCTCAAACAATGCAAAGATAACCATTTAACAACCATATCTAAACATAATAATTTTAATTTACCACGCCATGGCCTGGCCTGCTCTCCACCCGTCTTTCACACTCCTGTTGGGTCTCTTTATGCCATATGCTTAGTTTTGATTGGATCGACTGGAAAGAAGGGCTGCCATTTGCGTAGTAAAAGGAGTGGTTTCTTTATTCTTTCTTTGGCTGTATTTAAGAGCTTTAATTAATATGTCATTTTAAAAATCAAATTTTTATGTAAAACTGTGGGTGGTGGGTGATTTTCAGCTCTGCAGTGACTCTGGCGTGGTGGTGTGTCAGTGTGTGTTGTGCTGCTAAGAGTGCATCAGACGCAGCAGCGCTGCAGGAGTGTTTAAACACTGTGTCCACTGACTGTCCACTCTAATGCACACTCCTCCCTCAATGCTCCACCATGTCGATGTAAAGTCAGAGACAGAAGCTCCTCTGTTTCTCATCAATTTACGTTGGTCATCTCTCTAGTCGTTCATCAGTGCTTACAGGACTTTAAACTATCCAGCCGCCGTGCTGTGTCTGCTGAGCTCATTAGAGCTGGTAAAATGGAGAGTGTGTGTAGGAACAAGGAGGTGGTCATAATTTTATGGCGGACTGATGTGTTTTCCTCGTCAAAACCATCAAAATCAGAAGTTCTTAAGCCAGTCGATACAGAGGGAACGTAATTGTAAGGAATGACTGTAATAAATTCTGTAGTCACACATAACAATAATGCACTGTAAACTGAACAGCAATAATAATAACCACAGCAGAAGCTCGGACTCCTCCCCAGGACTGTCTCTCCTCACTGCAGTGTAGAGCCACTGCCTTTTACTGTTTCTGGCACTCATTTCTGAAGTGATAATGCCAACTTCTGCCTCACCCCAGCTGTGCTGCAGTGCTTTGAAAGCCTATAAACCTGGTTTTGTGCCACAGAGCAACACAAGGGGTCCAAGCACTGGTCTGGCTCGACGGCTCGCCTGCTGTATTTGTGCCGACTAACCGATACAGCAGGCCCATCAAAAACACGTCCGTACACTAAACTTAAAAGCCTGGCAGCATTTCTCGTTCCTCACTGCTCTCGTTTTCTCTTTTCCTCCTCTGTGCTTCCCTTCATCGCGGCAGACGGACAATATCATCGTCCACCTCGCCGGGCCGCTGATTACCCTGTCACATGGGATCATGTGGCCCTGGGCCCATTAGCGGCGGCCCCGGCTATTTACTCTCCATCCTCATCACCCGTCTGCACAAAGAAACACTTCAGCTCACTTTTTTTTTTCTCTCCTCTTTCATCACGTTTTTTTTTTTTTTTTTGCATCCTTTCTATGTGTGTGTTTTTTTTTTTTTTGTAATGCTCTTCCAGGCCTGTGAAAGGGCTGAGTTCTGAAAAGCAGACCGGATAGCAGAGGGGATTTTTGTCCCCCTTTTTCTGTTGTTCTATTGAGCTCCTGGCCAATCAGCCGCAGCAGCAATCTTGTGCAGAACACAGTGAATAACTTCATTATCTGACTGCACGCAGGGTTTTATTCAATTATTTAAATACATATATATATATTTATTTAAATTTTTTTTTTTTATTATTATTTGAAATGAGACCCCCCTGACCCACACACACACACACACACACACACACACACACACACACACACACACACACACACACACACACCTCCCAGAAAGAATGGACTGACATATTAGAGTCTGGCAAACGCGGCTGGTTCCGGTTTCGCTCCAGAACCAGTAATAGCTAATCAACACTGGTTCTCTGGGTTACAGGGAGAAGATGCATTTACTCAGATTAAAAAGGCTCCTGCAGGCTGAAGCATGTTTACAGTGAAGGATCAGAGCTGTCTAAAGTGGCAGGAAAATAAAACCCGCTTTAATGTTATGGTAATATTAGTGATGCATACTGAAACGCCTGTCGGAGAAATGGACTGCTTGGAAAATGTAAAGTACCCATATCCTTCGTTTCTGATACACTATTATTTACCCTGCAGTTCATTTATGATGGGTTTATGTAACAAAATAGGCATAATGTACCATTTTATCACTTTACATTTTTCAACCTCTCTTTGTCTCTGAGGAATAAACAAACCGGGGCCTCTGAGTGGCTCAGGGGTCTAATAAGCTAGCATTACCATAAACAATGTTATTAATTACCAAATTTGCAAAGCTGTGGCTGCCTTCACATGTATCAGAGGAGGCATGTGCTTGTCTTCACCCCCCTCTTACCAAACAGGAGCATTTTGTAGTTCAATAATAACAGACTGTAGTCCATCTGTTTATCCACATCCTCTATTAGACAACTCTCACCCTTATCTTCAATGGTCAGGACCCCACAGGACCACCACAGAGCAGTGACACTTGTGTTGGACAGGTATGATTGGATCAGGCACAGCAGCGCTGCTGGAGTGCCCCAATGGCACTGCCAACACTGCCCCTAAGCACTGATGAAGGACTAGAGGACGACCAACACAAACTGTCACTTACTTCACATCTGCAAGGTGGACCAACTCGGTAGGAGTGTCTAGTAGAGTGGACAGTGAGTGGACATACTGTTTAAACACTCCAGCCGCACTGCTGCATCTGATGCACTCTTACCAGCGCAACACACACTTACACACCACCACACCAGAGTCACTGCAGTGCTGAGAATGACCCACCACCCACAGTTTAACCTACAAAATTTGATTTTTAAAATTGTATATTAATTAAAGCTCTTAAATACAGGCAAAGAACGAATTAAGAAACCACTCCATTTATTTTTACTACGCAAATGTGCAACACGCACTAACACACCACTAGTGTCACTGCAATGCTGAGACATTCTGTTGTTATAGATCTACAGAGTTCTTCTCTGGTTAGAGGAGCAGATAAAATGGACAGGAAACAAGGAGGTGGTCATAATGGTACAGCTGACTGGTCTACGTACATTTGCAAGTTAAAAAAACAATAAAAGTTAACAATACGTATTATAAAGTTCACCATTGTTTACATATAACATCACACTCCTGAATATACCTGCTCCATAGATGACAGCTGTATGTAGTCTTATGGAATTTGCACAATGTCTGTTAAAAACAGTCCTGATATCAATGGTAAATTAGTGAGTTGAATATGCAAATCCAAAAATGTATTCCCGTTATATATTTTTGGAAATAGTGAAAGTGCTGCAGTGTGTGTGCAACTATTGAAGTGTTCCTCAACCCACAGGAGAAGATGCCTGCATTCAGCATCTCCAGAATCTCATGCAAGTCATTATGGGTGAGACTGTCAGGGAATCCAGATTCTAAGATTATTTTGGAAGCAGCAGAATCTCATGTGCTGTTTTTTTTTTTTCTCCTCTTCCTAGGCTGGTGGGGGTACCTGTAACATTACTGTACTCTACTGTATTCACTGCCTCATAAAACACTTCACTACCACACTCAGGCACTAAAACTCAAATGTTAGTTTTAAGTAGCAGAGAGATGTACTGGACAAACAAGAAATTCTGCTGCTTGTTTATGTCAGGTTTTGACCACTGAGCTGACAGTCCACTTACCTTCAGTTGCTAAAATCACACTTTGCTCATATATAATATACATATAAAGTGTGTGTGTGTGTGTGTGTGTGTGTGTGTGTGTGTGTGTGTGTGTGTGTGTGTGTGTGTGTGTGTGCTTTTTTTTTTGCCAAACCTAAGATTAGGGTTTTGTATTAGCAAGAATCTAGTGGAACAATACATATCATTATACAGGGGTCATGATCTGATATGTGATAATAAGTGGTGATATATGATTTGATATATGTGATATGTTGCATTATTGTTAGCAAGGTAATATATTATTATTATTATTATTATTATTATTATTATTATTATTATTATTATTATTATTATTATTATTACTCCCTATGCAATCTTTGTTTTTCACATACCTTTATTAACCTGAAAATTACAAACAATTTATAGACTAAATATGACTTTATTTAAATACAGTAAGTATATTAGTAAGTTATTTACGGTACTCAACATCAGTCCAAAATTAAAATAAATTATTTGTTAGTCATTATTTTTTTTTTTCTAGTAGTAGTAGCAGCAGCAGCAGCAATATATATATATATATGTATATATATTACAATGCTCAAGTGTATGAATCTTATGCACTCTACTTAAAATTTCATGTTAAAACTTTAAATTTTAAAGTTAAATATTTAAGTTTTAGATTTCTTGAGAAATCTCATGTTTTCTCAACAACGACAACAACAAAAAACACATTTTAAATGTAAAAATTCAGTCAGGCATCAGATTCCCTGGCACGTTTCACCTTTAAAATAGGACATTTTCAAAACAAACTAGCTTCTTCCCACATTTTTCGATTCTGGCGTTGTTGTACAGGATCTGTACAGAAGATCAGAGAAAGAAAATGGTGTTTGGGAAACAGACAAAGCACATGATGTTAAACATATTTGCAACACTGAGGGACGTGAGGCAGATTGAGGTTAGCTCAGTGTCTTGCTTTTAGGATCAATCCTGCAATCGTAATCACAGCTCGTAATGGGGGTCAAAGCCCAAGCAGTCAGGGTTAATGTAACCATATCCAAAATCACCGTCAAATCAATGGGGCAGGGTCAAAGGTGGAAAGTAGGAGACTATGACAAAAAAACAAAACGAGGAAAACAGAGGATTACTAAACCCAAGAGTATACCTAAGACACAAACAACACGAATCTAAAAAGTAAATAAAACCACGTTTTAACACACGCTTTAACAAAGCTCACAGTTCAAAACCTCTTTGTATTTACAATCAACACTGTAAAGTAATAAAACAGTAAGCCAGACATAGATATAATTACGGTACATAACTAGGCATAATGTTGTAATAATATTGCAACACAAGCATTGTAGAAAGCATTTTGTTTTTTCTTCATTTACGATGTTCTGAAAGGCACCACTGAGGAATAAGGTGGGTCAGTGAACTGGATTACAATGAACCTATAAGCTCCTTTTTTTCCTGACCAATGGTTCAGGTATAGAAGCAATGATCATGCAAGATGAGAACAGGTTTCCATGTAAAGGTCTTCAAACCCTCGCGCTCCCATCCATTCACACACTGAATTACTTCACTCTCAATCACCAAGACCGATTCATGTGAAATTCATTCTACGTACTGCTATTGTGAAACCTCCCCACTATTATGAGACCTAACCTATCGAGAGAGGAAGATGTTCCTTGAATATGCCACACTGCACAGGACAAATTCCCAGTCGTGCTGTCAGAGTTAAACACTATGATCACTGTTATGCTTAACTTTTACATTGAAAGTAAAGTGGACAGTGTCCTGTGGGCAGCGTCCTGACGAAGAACTAGAGGAAGACCAACACAAACTGTGCCGAAACAGATGAGCTCCTGTCTCTGAGTTTACATCTACAAGGTGGAGACACTAGGTAGGAGTGTCTAATAGTGGGCAGTGAGTGGACACAGTGTGTAAACACTCCAGCAGCGCTGCTGTATCTGATCTACTCATACCAAACCAACTCACACTAACACACCACCACTATGACAGTGGTCACAATTTTCACACAATGACTCACTCACACTGTTTTTGGTATTAAGTCATACACAGAATGTAACCTTCATATCAGAGGTGATATTACAATATGGTCATTTTGTATTCCTTGTACAAAATATGTCTCAATATATTGCTATTTACGATATATCGTCTAATCCTAGTTGATTCCTAGAACTTTTTAGCAGACGATGAACTGATGGAAGGGACAACGAGGGACTGTATAACACTGTGATTGTATTACAGTATCAGTAGATTGAAGCAGCTTCCTTGTTGAGTCCCTGTTTGTCCCAAATCATGTCCCAAATATGAGTATTTGTTGAAACTGAAGCAGCAGGTGATTTGTATGGTGCTTCTATGCAATAGAAAAAATATGGACAAAATCTGAAACGTCTGAGAGATATTTCCACTCCTTCAAACACCTTTTCTGCATCATGCCATTATACACGATGGTGTATTTTAAGTGGTAACACTCTTATACATAATTAGGTTCATTCATCCTTTGATGGAACCAATATGGTCTGTGTTTATAAGAGTGAAAATCACTGATTGCAATCTGATTGATAGAGCACTATGCTAATTTTACACTAGAAGACTCTATTCATCTGCCACTTATCCGGGGTCCGGGTCGCGGGGCAACAGCCTAAGCAAAGAACCCAGACCTCCCTCTCCCCCAAACACCTCGTTCAGCTCTTCAGTGGCTCTTTTATTGGACTTGAATATGAGCATGATGAGAGCAGTGTGATGTGATGAGGTGTGGTTTTATTCTGGCACATTATATAATAATACTTTTAAGAAAAACGTCGAGAGAAGAGGCCTAAATGGTTTGTTGAATTCTGCCAGATAACCATCCGGTCCAGGTTATGTATAATTATGCACTGGAGAGAGGGCTTTCGGAGTTTCTGCAGAAGAAAGGTTTGGTCTGTCTGTTGACTCTGATGCAAATGTTGATAATTCGGTAGGGAGAATACACAGAAGCACTTCGATATCTCCTGGATTTGCTTATTTGAAGTATGTACTCTATAGAGAGTGTGTTTCTATAGCAATTAGAATAGAACCGAATGCACCATCAATACCTAAGTGTTTCCTGAATTATCTTTCTGGAAATGTCTAAGATTAAAATGAATTGATTTCATAAAACAAATAGATTAAACAAATAAATACAAATTAAATAAAATAAAATATCAGTTTTATTTCCAAGTTCAAACTTGTTCAAACTGGCATGTTATTTTCTTTTGTAGAAGACTGCTATTTGAAAATTAAGTTTGAGTTTTTTATGTCTTTTATCATTTAAGCCAGTTTTCATTTTGATCAGTATGCATCCGAGGGGCCAAGAGATTTTCTCTGTTTCTTAGTTTCCTTCTTTCTTTTTTTTTAAATAATATGAAATAAATTCCCCCCTGCACACTTTGATGTTGGTATCAGGAATTGGGTTCAATGGAAGTTGTCCATTCCTGGTCAAAGTGATCTAAAATTCTTTATCCCTGAGTGAAGAAGTGCTGAAACACCATCTGGGAAGCTGGTGAGACTGATGGCCTGCTCAGGAGGCCGTGCTGATCAGTGAATGGTCTGCTCTGAAAACACTACAACACCATTGATACTTGAGTTGATTATTAAATGTGGAATGGAATTGCTGGACAAAACAGTGTTCTATCCAGGGTTCTTCATTCTCCAGATGATCCCCAACCCATATTCTCACATGCATTCTTTGTAGTTGGTGTAGGTTGGTGCTAATGATGAACAGTCTAGTAGAATATGTGTGTTCAGATACCACCTCTGTGAGGTGGGTCCTTTATCCTTTACTATCCCCCTTTGACCACCACAGGGCAGCTATTTTGTGCATGATGGGTCATTCTCAGCACTGCAGTGACGCTGACATGGTGATGGTATGTTAGTGTGGGTCACAGCTCCAGCAACAGTGCTGCTGGAGTTTTCAAATTCTCAGTCTACCAGTAGTGAGTGGACATAGTGTATAAACACTCCAGCAGAGTGTGACCCACCACCCACATACTAGCTGCTCTGTGGTGGTCCTGTGGGGTCCTGAGCATTGAGGATCAGGGTGAAAGGAGGAGAATAAAGTATGCAGAGAAACAGATGGACTACAGTCTGTAATTATAGAACAGTGAATGCAGGTACAAGGAGGTGGTCATAATGTTCTGGATGATCAGTGTATCTTTAACATGTGTGTGTTGTGCATGCGTGTGTTATCTAAGCTGTAGAGGTCTGTTAGATAAGCTAGGGAATAGCTCCAGGCTGGCCTACTAAAGCTCAGAGGTGCTCCTAAAATATGTTTTTTTGCTGGATCACGTCCAGGCCTTTTCTCTTCTCTTTCCACTTCTGTTCTTCCACCCTTCCTGTATCTGTCAAAAAGCCACGGTGTGATTTCTGAGCCTCTGAAGAGCAGCTCATTTATGCATAACTTGTCTACAGTTAGTGAGACGTGACTGCCCGAGAGCCTGTTTTCTCTCTCAACACCTTGCGTCATTCGCTAATCTCCAGAGGGAACTGGTCATTCATGCCACACATGAATGCCACACCCTTTCCCTCATCCAATCACCAGCCCCCACTCACATGCACATTTTTACAAATTCAACTACTGAGGTATCAGTTGCATCCTCCAAAATCCCAGCAAGCCTAAGCTGCCTCAGCTTCGGAACAGCCTATTTATGACGTAGCTGCCGCATCTCAGGCTTTGGAGGTGAGTGACTATCAGGAGCAATGACATCATCGGCCCCACCTCCTCTCGCTGATCAGTCAAAGTCAGAGCCCATCTGCATGCAGGTCTACGTGGACAGAGCAGTACGTACGGGAAGGCTGCTATTGCATTTAAACTGAACTGGAAATGAGCAGATTTGAGCCATTTTCCTGAGCTGGATTACTTGCATTACTCTGATCCCGAGTTGTGAAGCTCCAGAAAACCAGTCTGTACCTGTCTGCAAAATGTGAGAACGTATGAGTTCTCATCTAAAGGTTAGAGAAGTGGGCCTGGGATTGAAAGCTTGCTCATTCAGTCCTCTGGATGTGCAGGTAGTGAGGGCTGGTGGAGTAAAAAGGCGTGTTTTCTCCTCCTTCAACATTCACAGCTAAGGTGCCCTTGAGCAAGGCTGCCCACCACTTTGGGTGCATGTTCTCACTGCCCCTAGCCGCTAATGTAAGTGTGCGTTCGCTGCTAAGGGTGGGTTTAAATGCAGAGGCTGAACTGGGTTACACTGCTGTGCGATGCCTACAAAAGCAGATCTTAATCTTAATTGTATTAAACAGCCGAGTACATGCACATGTGTGTTTAATGATGCAATTAAGATCTACACAGAGCGTTTTAATGTTGTAGAAGAGTCGTGAGCCCTGTAGCAAATATCACAACATGCCCAATTGCTTTTACCAATCGAGCTGTTCTTGTGTTGTGAGATAAAGAGGGCAACACAGAATGCTGGAGCTGGAACAGAAAAACTCCCAAATTAAATAACTGTTTGATTTGTAATTCCTGCTGCTGAATTGAGAGCCATCTGTGAAGTGATACTCAGGACTACTTATGCAACACATGGAAACAAATCTATCACAGAGTTTTATTTTAGGGGATGTTGATCAAAATGTACTGGATACACAGTACTGTGCAACATTTTAGGCGCCTGTGAAAATTACAATTATAAGCCTCTTATCTGGTCAGTAAGTGTTTACTTGCTCGCTGAAACACTGATTTTAAATCAAATATATACGAAAAGTTGCGGTTATCAATTACCGTGTTCATCAAAACACATCCAAAGCTCTCCTGGTGGGAGACCAGTAAAGTTTTATTTATAGGTCTCATCCGACAGCTGGTTTAGTAAGTCAGTGCTTAACTCTTCTCTAAGAGCCAGAGATTTGCACCCGGCGGGCAGTTACATGCCTATTTCTAGGCTTCATAACTCAGGATCACAGTAACCTACAGACATGATACACAAGACTTGCTCTAAATTTCACTCCAAATGAATTAAGGCCCGGTTTAAATGCCAAAGGAGCTTCCATCTTGTATGTTTACGGCTCTGTCCGTATGTACATGCTCAACCTGCGTACAGACTCTGACTGATCAGAGGAGGGGTAGGGCTGATGGTGTCAGTTATCGAGAAAATGAGAAGAAACTTATAGAGAAAATGAGAAGAAAGGGGCTTTTCACTGTCTTTCTAGTGTTCAAATTCCTGAAAAAGATCATACTCATATGTATATATATGATTATTAATAGAAGGCTAAAGCAATTTTGCTCATTCATTCCAATGTTCAGAATGAGCCCCGCATTTTGCAGGCACACATAACTGGAGGGGAAAAGGTGAGTTAGGAGGTTCAGGTTATTTAAAGTGAGGCGCAGCTTGCCTCCTGTGCCGGGTTAGGCTCGTCTGGCGCGGCTGCAGCAGCTCCCTGACCTCCCGCCCCAGCCAGAGCCATGGGTCACTCTCAGCACGGAGCCTGGACAGCAGATGTGTCTCCACTGCAGGCCAGCTGCACATGGCGTTAAAGACCCGGTGCCCCCCACCTCTTCGTCCATCTGCCACCGCTACTGCGCCACGCTCCGCCAAACAGAGCGACACACTCGACACGGCCCGCACACTGGCCTTCAGCATCTATCATACAGCATGAAAACGAATGTGTAGTAGCATGTTGAGAGGATCGGCCTACCCAGGTAAAGCATATGGCTGCTTATGAAGAATAATGTGTTATTAATTATAAGTTGTTGGTCCTTTTTAAGCCTTTTAAACTTTTAAATGATCCGGTAGCAGGTCTTGACCTTAATTAATAGTAATACTGAGGATGGCTATTTCGAGGTGTTCCCCTGCATTTATGAACAGAAAACTCATTGACCTGAAAGTTGATTATAAAATGAGCCAGTGGGCAGTGATTCCAAATGTTTTAAGAGGTTAATTCCAAAAATAATCCACTCTCAACCACTTTGGAAGTTTAGGTGATTCTTTAGTAATTGAAAAATAAATATGTAATGGAAATTTTCACCATTAATATTCCACAAATTGGAGCCTTTAGTTACCATTATAAACTGTAACACGTGGTTCATGCATTTGAACTGGGTTTATTCAATCCTTATTTAATCCCAGTTCAACTGCTTTTTGCCCTGTGATTGTTTTAGTTCAGATGAACCACATTTTACAGTGTTATGTTCTTGCAGAACACATGACCTGCCAAACACCAATGTCTTTTGATTTTTTATGAATGTCCGATAAAACATCATAAACAGACAACCAAGCCATATTCCACACCAAGCTGCACTTAACTTTCACATAACTGATCAAATTAACTGCCATTTCCACATAAGCTGTAATAAAACACATCCATCTTTGTATAATAACAGTGAAATGAATCATCATACAGCACTGAAATGTCTTGTTTTCGTTATATCCTGTCAGTCCATTTCCTAAATCCCTGAAAATAAAAGATAGAAATCCCCTTTAATGTGTTCTGGCATTAAAACCCTTCAGAACCAACCAAAGTAAAAAAAAAAAAAAAAAAAAAAGTACAGACTCAAACAAAGTCTAACCAAAGTTAATGAGATTAATGAGATTTTAACAGAAATTATGGTTCATCATAAGACCCATGACACCTATGTTGATCAGGAGGAACCTGCGAAAGCTCCGCCCATACTGAGTTGGTCATGAATTAAGACAAATTATTTTCCTTAGAGCTGTTGAGTGAAGGGAGAAAAATAAAATAAAATAAAATAAAATAAAATAAATAAACAAAAAAATGAGAAAGCATTTGAGTTTGAAAGTCATTTCTCAGATTTTTTTATAAAGAAAACATGGAGGGTGGAGGCTTCTTGCTGAACATTTGGCAACCCTCATAAGTTGTGGTTATGACAACTACCATCCCCCCCTGTATCTTCAAATCTCAAATTTTCAACCCCTTCTACCCTTTCTATTATTATTATTATTATTATTATTATTATTATTATTATTATTATTATTATTATTATTATTATTATTACTATTATTATTATTATTATTATTGTTATTATTATTATTATTATTGTTGTTGTTGTTGTTATTATTATTATTATTATTATTATCTTGTCCCCATGCCTTAGTTAAACCATGACCACAGTTTATTTTTTATTTATGAGGGGTGTCACATTTGAAGCTCTTTTTGTATAACAAAAAGTGCATTTATCAAGGACATTTCATGCACATAGGCAAACGTTTGTTGTTGTTGTTGTTGTTCTGTGTGGTTGGTGTGGTGCAACGAATAATACCGCCAGTGAGCCACCACACCATGTGGGACACTGGGGTTCGATTCCCAGTCTGGGTAACTATGCTGTGCTACACAATAAGAGTCCTTGGGCGAGACTCCTAACACTACTCTTGTCCCCTTCTGTAATATGAGAACCCTTGTAAGATGTTCTAGATAAGAGCATAACATAGATGTTTTTTTGTTTTATTTATTTATTTATTTGAAAACACAGGGCAGTTCCTTTTTTTTTTTTTTTCATTTTACTCTATACGATGTAAATCCTACACAAATCTCCAGAAGTCAGCATCTGTCTGTCACCTTCTATTAGAAGAGTGGGCGCAGATGCAGTGGGAAGCAGCAGGTAAGAGTCTGAGGAATACTGAAGGCTCCTTTAATAACTGAGGTTAACGGCTGTGAAGCAACGTTTGTCTAATTGCAGACGTCTTAAAGGTAGAACGGGCTGTTTGCTGTCGTTTGCCGAGAAAGATGTGAAAGAAAACGGAGCTAATTAAATGAAGTCCGTCGGCTGTTCCGCGATACAGTCCTGTCGCACTGTAAATGTGAGCAGACTCTTCGATTGCCAACTGTCCTGTTAGTTTTGGGAAACACTGTGAGCTAAAGTTGCTTTATGGTTGTTGTTATTATTTGGGTGAACTCTCTCCTCCGCATTTCCATAAACCTGTCTGGCGGGAAAAGGGCCTGACTCCATTGTCAGAATCCCCCCCTGACGAGACCTTATTTATTTTTTACCTGCCAGGAATGCTGCGTGCATAATCAGAAATGTTATTAGAAGTACAGACCCCTCGCCTGTTAGTCCTGTTACCCCCACTCGTAATAACTCTCAAAATGCAAATGAACCCTGGGTAATCTATTAACGTCACTTCGATTTTATTTCAGCGCTCCAATTTAGCAGATCCTGACACATTCGTACGTGTGGCGTCTCCGTACACGAGTTCATTTTGCCGGGAGAGAGCGGCTCTCTCGGAGAGAAGGGCGGAGGAGCCGTGTGCCATCTGTCTCTCCACTCGTTTATTACAAGACTCTGTAATGAAGCCGCCATGAAGCAGGCTCCCGAGGCCTTGGCTTTTCTTTTTTTTTTTTTTTTTGTTCCTCAGCTCGACTTTCAGCTCGCTCGACTTTCACAACAAAAAAAAAAGCCCACAACTTTCCTGAGCGTTATTCTTCCATGTAGCAATTATTGTCATTCACACCTTTCCTTGGTAAAAGAGGCGGGCCGGACGCTTCAAAGTTAATTACCCCAACAAGTCATTTTGAGAAAGCTCAGGTAATTTCAGCGACTCCGCGAACCCCCTGTCAGCGCCAGAAGGAAGGCAGGGAGCTTTATAATTCCGGCATATGGTCTGAAGACCTGACGGGGGAATTTGCTTGCTTGTCTTGGCCTTAGAGTCAAAGACCCCATTAGTGAGAAAACAGCTTTGGTAATCCAATGAGATTTGTCCAATCCATGCAAATGACTCATAATTCCCATTGTGCTCGGACCCTGTGTTAGTAAGAAACAGACTCCAATTTAATTGAAGTGAAATTGAAATGCGAGATAATCTCATGAATATACATACAGCATCTCGGAAAAGCGGAAACTCCAATCTTTAATCCCATAAACTTTAAGCACTGCAGAGGATTTGTTGAGCCTCATATGGCTGCTATGATTATTAATTTGCCGGACTCGCTGATAGAGTTGGTGATCTAAGAGGTTTTAGGGTTATTTTGTTTGCTGATGACAGCGCCGTGCAATGTTTCCCAATGTTTCCCGAAATAGTGCAACCTGACCCAATAAATTCTCCTTATTTCTGCTACAAATGTTCTTTTCATCAGCAGCCGTGTAAAAGAAATGGTGTAGACGTTCGTGCCTTCAGCCCCGTGCTTTTATTTTATCCACTTCTGTTTAAATGACACCAAGAAAGATCAGGACTTTCTACTTTGATTTACTTCATTGTGCTCAGTCAATAGAGCTAAACGCGCCTAAAATGATGCTCTTCCAGAGCTGCAAACACTTGGAAAACACAGAATACTTGTAGGATCTTATGAAATCTGCAATGCAGAGGGCACAGGTGTGTTCAGGTGTTCAGATTTCAGAACATTGGTGTGTTCAGGTATTCAGATTTCAGAACATTGGTGTGTTCAGGTATTCAAATTTCAGAACATTGGTGTGTTCAGGTATCCAGATTTCAGAACATTGGTGTGTTCTGGTATCCAGATTTCAGAACATTGGTGTGTTCAGGTATTCAGATTTCAGAACATTGGTGTGTTCAGGTATTCAGATTTCAGAACATTGGTGTGTTCAGGTATCCAGATTTCAGGTATAAAGGCAACATTTGAATGAAAAAGTGTGTATTATACCAGAACTGAATATATTATTTTGATTCCTGAGATGTTCATGAACATAACATTGGGTGATATGACTAAAAAACTCAATACATCTCAATGCAATATGCTTTGGAAGGGAAATTATGATATATGATACAATTATAATTAAACCTTTAACAAAGTATAAGATTAAGCTTTAATTATAATGTTTCTATGACATTTCTGGACAAGCCCGTTCATGGAGTTGTGTCCCTCTGGAAACCATCTCGACAAAAATGACCCACTCATATTCTTTTCTGAAATTAAATCATACCTGGTAACCTGTGTTAATAATATTATGATTATATCATTATTTTATATATAAAATATATTTTAAAATATATATTATTTTATATTTTTCTATATCTTGTTTAAAATATATCCCAATATATCCATATTTCCAATATATTGTCTAACTCTAACATAGCATTGTATAAACTAGGAATAATATTAAAGAGTAAAAATGCTTAGAAATTGCAATATTAAACAAAAAAAGTAGTCATGACATTGATAATGCTCTCTGTGTATCAAAGATTGGATTAAAATAAATGATATCGGGCACAAAGTGTCTGCTTCACTGATCTGTCACGGAAAGTAAATTGTACTTTTGCATCAAGCATTTCATTTCAGTTGCCTCAAATAACGTTGCACGTCTTGCCATGTGAAAATTGTTCATGCACACATTGCGATGAGGATGCTGAAATGATATATTGCACAGCCCAACAGCACAGAACACAACAGTACTTCAAAAAAATTACGAACTTTTCAGTTTCTGCTTCAGTTTGGTCAACAAAACCTAGATGAGTCACAATAAGACACTTTCAGTCACCATTTGAACCCAAATCACCAAAGTCCGAGGTGGAGCGTGTTTGTGGAGGATTTATTGACGTGTGCAGATTCAGACATGCCACTTAAACGAAGACGGGTCCTTTCACACTGAAACACTGTAAAGACACTGCCAGAGAATTATATCAGTCCAAGTCAGATTCACCCCGGGGTTTTAGGACACATGGAGGCAGTTCTTTAAAAGATCTATGACTTATATTAACACCAGACTCGTTCGTGCTATATTTGAGTAATCAAACTGATATTTCAATTTTTAAAAAGTTGTATAATTTTTATACATTGATTTTTGAAAGTGTCCTATAGTTTTATGTCCTAAAGTGACATAAATAAATATATGTTGTGGCCACTACTTAGTAAGTCATGGTAATGATTAAGTAAGTCACAGGAATGAGATTAATGCATAACCACCATCCTTTCCATGGTCTTTTCATTACAAACCTGGATGAAATATATTCAAAACTGGACACCATTTCGTCTTTCGACCAGGGTATGAGTGAGAATCCCGCGTGTTTTTTTTTTTGTTACGAAAGAAAGGAATGAATTACATTCAAAACCAGATGCTGCGGGGACAACTTGTGTCCTGAAAAGCTGTCCAGGGTGAAAAAAGAACAGGTGTCAATCCTGCAGAAACAAGGTCTTACTAAGTCATTCCTCATGCTTCAGTGAGTTGTGGCCAAGTTCTTTTTTATTTATTTATCAGGGATATATAACGTCACCTTAGGGGCTGTTTAAGTAACAAAAAGAAATCAGAAAAAAAATAGAATTTGTGTATAAAGTTATACTCCACTTATTTTTCCCCAAGCTATTTCTCACTCAAAGCTAACTGAAGCAAGAGGACCAATTAAATTCTGTTCAAATAACTAATAAGCTAATAAGTTTAGACTTGGTGCCCACAGGTGCCCAAGGCTCACTGATGGTCAAGGAGGCCCAACCTTGGCACCAACTTGGCGCTAGATTCCATAGCTCATATCTCAGACACCACACCCCCGTTTACTAAAATTTATATAAATTATATTAAATTATAAAATACGTTCAATTAAATCTGCTTTAATGCTGTAATTACTGTGTAATTAACTCTGTAGTCATATGACTATATGTAATAGCCCTGCAAAACAGCAGTGGGATTTAAGGGTTAACTCTTGGTGCCACAGCTCATCTTCACACTCTGTGTGCTGTGATGTCACCCATGTGGGTTTGTTAGTCATTCTGGAGATCTGGTGGCATCCTTGGCACTGCCTCTTCATTACAGCTCATCACTGGGTTTGATTTATTTGTGGAAGACACACAGCAGATGGCAAGGGTCAAAAACATGCCTCTCACATACACATCACTATACTGGAAGGTTTAAAGGGCCCATATCATGGACAATCATGTCACCCTCCTCTCTGTCAAACCAAACCTGTTGAACATAGTAGGCAAACGCCATACAGAGCAAGAATACAACTTGACCTGACTCGGTCATCTTCTGCTGCGTTCCATTCATTGGCTCCCAGATTCAAAACCCTGATGCTGGCCTACAAAGTGAAAAATGGACCAGCACCTCCATGCATGATGGCAGTGGTCAAAACTCGAGCTGTACCAAGAGCCCTTCGAGCTTCAGGTACAGCTCGGCTTGACCCACCGTCCCTCAAAACGCAAGGAAAACATGCACCCAGGCTGTGTCCCTCGCTGTCTTCAAACGCAGACTGAAGACCCACCTGTTTCAAGAGTATTTAACTCCATAAAGACTTATTCTGAATCTTGTTAGTCCCCCATAAACATTTGTTTACTGACTGGATCGAAGCGCGAGGAATCTCTGGATTGTAGTCTCATCTACTAGCTTTTGTGAGTGGATCTGGATAAGAGCGTCTGCTAAATGGCATAAATGTAAATGTAAATGTAAATGTTTAGCTCCACCCATTCACCCTTCAGTTAAACATGCTTAAGTTGGAGTTGATTTACAGCCAATCACAACAGAACTATTTGATATATATATATATATGTGTGTGTGTGTGTGTGTGTGTGTGTGTGTGTGTGTGTGTGTGTGACTTTAACTATGCTGCTGCATTGACAGCTGTGTTTTGATTATGGCTCTGCATAAGTGACCTCATGAATTTGTGGAGCACTTGCTGGGTGGTTGCTATATAAAATAAATAAATAAATAACAATAAATAAATTCTGTTTGTGTAAACCCAGCAATGCATTTAGGTTAAATGGTCAGAATAGTAACCCAATCTGCTGGGAGAAACAACCCAGTGCTGGGCCAGTATTGGATAAACACAGCACTGGACCGTTGCAGCCTTTTCGTTTGCATGTTTTAACTTTTAATGTATGGCTGTATTGTATCTGGGAAGGTGCAGAAATCTGTGTGATTATCAGTTTGAATCTGCAAGACTGACCATTGAATAGACCATTGTCACTCGGAGTCCATCATGTTTACATCCTTGGCAGCTGCACACATACTGCGGTGGAGCAAAATGGACGAGATCCACAAAATAATGACAAACAAAATCTGTTTTTTTTTTTTTGTTGGGTTGCTGTTTCAAAGCCAGAATCATAAAAAATGACCTTCATTTTTATAGAATACTTTTTTAGGCAAAACATGTTTATGATTACAAGTTATTACACACTAGTAAACACACACCCAATAATCTGAATCTATCTGTGGAGAAGACAGATGAACAAGTAAAGACATCATGGATATTAGCGTTGTGTATTGTTGTGAATCTGGTGGTACATTACATATGATACAGTTCACAATTCGATGTATTGTAGTGATATATTGCAATACACTGTGATACTGTAGCAACATATTTAGATTTTTTTTTTACTCACTAGGCCAAATTTACTGAATGTTCTGTGCCTGATATTGTTATTTTCAGAAGATCCTGGGTATTTTTTTGACTTATAGCATGTGAGAATATTATTATTATTATTATTATTATTATTATTATTATTATATACTACTACTACTACTACTACTACTACTACTAATAATAATAATAATAATAATAATAATAATAATAATAATAATAATAATAATAGTAGTAGCATCAGTTATGTGGACTAATACTGGAATTTGAACCTCTGTGGTTGTACATTTATAACCCCCTTCTCCAGTCCCTTCTGTAAGGGTTTAAGCAGTTTTTCAGAGTGGATTTTAGTCTTTTCTGCTCTGGATTACACACTGAAAGTTCATGACCGGTCAATGGCCCCCAGACATGTGTATCATGTCTGTAGGTTACTCTGATCCTGAGTTATGAAACCACACTGAAAAAAAAAAAAAAATATTGCAAGCTTTGGGTTAAATTAAAATCAATACTATGATTTTGAGAACCACACATATTTTCCAATACTTGTGTATTAATATTATTTTCGTACGCCCCTAATGGACATTATTTAAACAAGTATGCTGGAAATGAGTGACTCCATCATCTGTATTACCAACGCTCAGCTCTGTGTTCATATGCTTTCTAAAAGAAGGCACACTGTGTTCTAAACCACATCGATTTACCAAAGAAAGAAAGATTTGGACGTGTTTTGGGCCTTTTTAATTTTTTTTAATGAGATTTGTGTGTTAGTTACATTAGCCTGGCATCTAGTGCTCCACTCCAAAGAAACACATGCAGTATATCAAACACATCTCGGCTGATTGATGTGAAAGCCAGACTATAAGGTTTCAGCCTGAACCACTTTGGAGAATCTAAACTATAGTTGAGTCATCCAGTAAGACCACCAACCAGCTACATTACTGGAGCTTCTTCTCTAATTAAACTAAACCAAACAGGACTTTAAAGGCATCATAACCAAAACAGATTCCAAGACAGACTTGGAAGATTGTCATGTAAAATTAATTCTGACTAATTTCTGATCATTAAAGTAGACAAACACCATAAGAGGACTTTAGGGAACAAATAAAATCCCGGGAAAAAAATGTAGGATATGGACTCATAAGCCACTGCAGAGAGAATTAAAACTCATTCTTCATATGACCCACTTAAGGGGGCCTCACTTTATTAGTCACTTTCAAAAGCCTGTCAAAGTGTGCCGTCTTCAATGATTCTAAAACAGTTTAATGCATACGCTTAAAAGAAGTTTAATACATGACATGGTATGCTAATAGGCCACATTAGCATAATCAAATTGAGTTAAAGAATTTGTGTCAGTTTTCTCATTGTAATAAGACATTATAATTTATTACCATACAGCTTATTATTGGGCAACCACTCTTGGCTTCAAATGGCTTGTCAAAAAGCTAGTTAAAGCTTGTGAGCTAGAAATGAATTAATACTCGCTAAATTCTTCATTCAAACACGTTTTAATGAGTTTGACCCACACTCATATTTAGCATTTTTGTATGGTTTTAGGCCCAATATTATTCAGCATATTCAGAAGTTCAGTTGTTTTTAAGGCACACTCACTGCGGACACAGTTTATCCCCATATTTATTCTCCATAAGCAACCAATGAAATGGGATGCTCTGAAGAGCCGGAGGTCACCATGTCTAATACCAAACATGGGCTACAGGGGTATGAAGGGCTTCCGTCGAGTGATGGAGCTTCATCCAACCTTGCGACAAAACCAGAACGTGTTTTCTTCATTTTCGCAAACACCTCCACCATCATAATAAATAAATAAATAAAAATAATGGAAAGTTTCAGGTGGAAAAACTGTCAAACCATGACAGGTAAAGAGTATAAACTCTAAAAATTATAAAAATATATATATAATCTAAAATACTCTTGCACTGTTTATGCTGCTTCAGTAACATACAGTATTTTGCGTAACCCCTTTCTCCTCTCTTTGCATATTGGGCATGTCCCTGCCCCCTTCACTTACGATCAGTGCATAGTCATTCCCCCAGGCGACCTTCTCATAGTCTGCAGTTATATATGTATATATAATGGCTGTAAACTAGTAATGGTCTTGACTCTGTGTTGAAGGCATCTAGAGCAAGTTACCATTTTCCATGCTGGATTATACCATCGGATTCTTGGTAGTTCTTTCCTAAAGTAAGTTACTGTAAACAAAGCACAAGTTTTTACTGGGTTTGATGTGTTTTATTCACAGTAATGTCTTGTAAAATTCATGGTTGCCAAAAGAACATACCATTGTGAGCATATAATTTACAGTGTAATTCTGCAAAGCACAGCTGCTGGTATTTTAAATGTTATGGATCTTTTATAGTATAGTATACTCAAATATTGTCTGGGTGCATGGATGGATGGATGGATGGATGGATGGATGGATGGATGGATGGATAGATGTGTATATATAGCATCAGAATGACTCCATTCAAAAAAGCACTTCTTCAATGGTTCATGATTAAAGGAAATGCATATCTCCATAGAACCACAGCCCAATAGAAGATCTGTAGAGCCTAAGGTCCTCACTCCCATTGCCAAGGTGTATCAACCCCTTATCGTTGGACAGTAGGGGTCTGCTGAGTGATTAACCTCCAACACCTTTGGTATGAGTTGGAGTGGTTAAGCAAATCGTGCAACACCAGTACCTCACCGCACTGACGTTCTAGTGCGGTTGAATGCCATCAGTGCCTCCTCATTGCTATGTTCCAACATGTTGCTTCAATGTGATGACGAATTCGTAACAGATGGTCTTGATTTCAGAAGAAACACATGATAAGGAGGTGAGTACAGACTATAAACATATTACAGTCTGAATGCTCATAAAACTGTGAAATACGGAAAGCAGACATAAAGCAGTTCTGATTTGTGTTTACCAGACAGTCTAGGAGACAGACCTGTTTGTTTGAATGTTTGTTGTTTTCTTTGGCTGCCAAAGAGCTTTTGATTGTTCCCATGAACATCTCCCAAGACATAAATAGTTTATAAGACCAAAACAAGCCAAGTCCAAGCCAATGAGAGAACCCTGGGTAATGTTTAATTAATCAGCAGTGACAAAAGGAAATCGCAATCACAAAAGAAGCCGCCTTCCGTCTTCTGATGCCGCCGTTTCCCCCACAGGAGAGTGCTCCTGCCCTCAGCCAGCGAGAACCTCACCATAGTGCTTGTTATCGCACACACTTCACTGTCAAACCCACATAACAGCGCTGAGTATTTCACTTGGGCGCATTACTCTGAGAGAGAGCGAGAAAGGCAAACTCTCTTTGTTTCTCTCTTTGCTGTTAGAGGTTTTCAGACATGATGGATTACAGCAGCATCGGGGAGGTAAAGGTTGTGTCCAAACAGCCGAGGAAAGCAAACTTTTCTCAGTCTGTTTTGGTGGCAACATATTCTACCTTCTAGTTTCAAGACGTCCAGCAGTTGCCAAAGCAAGGAAACAAAGAACCACTTCAGTCGTTTGTGAAATATTTGTTCTTAAAAATGAGAAAAATTCACGTTCACAAAATAGCCGACTAAGACCCCGTTTACACCTGGACACCTGGACACCTGGACACCTGGACACGTCCGTCTTGGGTAGCAGGATTATATGTGTAGGAGGCCAAACCATATATAATGCAAGTGTAAATGCACCCGATATGCCCTTTTAATCTCATCACAGCTGATGCATCTGAGCTGTGTTACAGTAATCTGTCTCGCCAAGGCGGGGGTTGTTCTGGACCCTGGTTACAGAAGCCCCAGGTCCTCCTCCACCTCCATTTAAATGCTGTGAACACCCTCACCCTGCCCAGCCCTTTGAACAAACTAAAAAGGGCCAACCATCACAAAAAACAAAATGAATTCCACTGGTCGAACCAGTGTGGACCTAAACACTGACCGCCCATCCGCTGACCATCCAAAACTCCTCACAGTGCAACTGAAACTCCTCCCCCTGCAGTACCAAAACAGATTCCTGATGTTGCTGAAGCTGTT
The DNA here is from genome assembly GCA_034509495.1 of Acestrorhynchus altus. Lineage (NCBI taxonomy): Eukaryota > Metazoa > Chordata > Actinopteri > Characiformes > Acestrorhynchidae > Acestrorhynchus > Acestrorhynchus altus. The sequence continues at coordinate 18,568,377 of CM067523.1, forward strand.
CCCTCTAAGAAACATATGACAGCATGTAATGCTGCAAGATTTTGAGACCTGCTTGACCACCAGGGAACCACCCAGTTAACACTCAGCAAAATGCCAGTTGACCGCCAACCACCAGCGAACCAACAGCGGTCTGCTGTCCCCTCGCTCTCATTGATATGGACCTAAAAGTTTGAGAATTTCTCTTTCAGAAAATAAAGTTGTTGTCACTTGTCTTTGCAAAACACTTAAATCCAAAGAAGCACCTGATCAAAGCTCCACTTCAGCAATCAATCCTTTCAAGTGTACAAAGCACGTTCGGGCCAAAAGAGCTTCAATCTGTGCTTTTCACTATGATTAAAGAGCAGAACGCTGTCAAATCAAGGCTACTGCTGCAGTAACAGCCTCTACTCTTCTGCGAAAGCACATTAGAGAGTGGAACATTGCGGTGAGGAGGATATGATCGCACCCAGCCACATTAGAGCATCAGCGAGGTCAGGCATTGATGGAACGCATAATTCTGCTGTTTCAAAAGCACCGTTTGAAGCTCCATCACTCCAGAGAAACCCGTAGCCCAACAGTGGGGGGCTTTATGCCCCTCAGCCCTTGCTCAGAAACAGGAATGGTGACCTTAGGCGGCTCCAGAGTTTCACGTTTTACTAGTCAGTTCATTTCTGTGGAGATGATTGTGTCAGCAATGGGCACGCCTTAGAGTGCCAACGTTAAAGTGCTGTTTTCAAACTGAGCATGAAGGCGAGGTGTGCAGAACACTTTTGAAGCAGTGCCCTTAACCTTGTTTTAAAGCAGCACAAACTCCTGAAAATGCACAGATCAGTGGTTTTAATCTTGTGTTGAGCATGCAGCATGAATAAAACAGTTTACAACAACCGCACTTTCATGGGTCTACACCAATCACGGAAGCCTATTTCCAGCCTCAGCTGCCATCTTCAGAAATATCCTGAAACGGAGGCCACTCTCTAAGGGAACCTTCAGGAAAACCCTGTGAATGTTTTGTTCATCCTCACACAGGCTCTGTCAACTCTGTGTGAGCTCCATTTGAAACAAGCCAACGGGGCAAAACGTATTAGAATGCATGACCAAGTTTACTTGCGAATAAATGAATATATTATCTTAGGAATGTGCATCTTTTTCATGGGTATACTTAACGATTTCTCCGCCAGCCTGCTGCCAGGTTCTGGCTCAAATTAACCGGATCTTGCTGCCAAAGGAACACGCCTAGAATGACACCTGCCTTATTCCGAGACCTCAAAACACATTCCCGTTTTTACAGGTGTCATTTCACACATCTACAGATGTTACGTTGTCGCTGTTCCTGGTATGTGTCTGAAGATGTTAAATTTGAAATAAATGACGGTAAACAGCCTGATCTCCCGTCAGAAACGCCCACACCGACTGCTTTTTCGCCCCAACAAATGACACACGATTAAAGGAAACACAACACCGAGTAACGAAGAAAGAACTACAGTCGACTCCTCTTGAAAACCTAACCTTAACCTACACAGTAACCTACACCCAAACCTAACCTTATCCTACATCTTAATCTACACCTAAACCTAACCTTTACCTACACCTTAATCTACACCTAAAATCTAACCTAAACCTACATCTTAATCTACACTTTAATCTACACCTAAACTTAACCTTAAACTACACCTAGACCTATCCTTAATCTACAATGTAATCCACACCTAAACATAACTTTAACCTACACCTAAAATCTAACCTTAGCCTACATCTTAATCTACACCTAAACCTATCCTTAATCTACACCTTAATCTACACCTACACCAAACTTTAACCTACACCTGAATCTACACCTTCACCTAACCTTAATCTACACTTAAAATCTAACCTTAACCTACATCTTAATATACACCTAAACTTATTCTTAACCTACACCTTAAACTACACCTAAACCTATCCTTAATCTACATCTAATCAACACCTAAACCTTATCTTAACCTACACCTTAACATACACCTGAACCCTTCTTCTAAATCTAATATTAATCCTAGTGAACCGAGGAATCAGTACTGTTTCTTCATTCATTTCAGAAAAAGAAAAAGGCCTCACGTTGAAAGGTCTATGTATTCTTCACACTCAGACATCTCATTTATGAACATGGATATTTAAAGAGCTGTCCACTGAAAAGTTCATAAGGAAACCAAAAGTGGTTCTTCTTCTGCATTGCTCTGCAGAATCCCTTTGGGCAGCACTATTATTCACCATGACTGTGTGCAATAATCTCCCACGTTCCTTTTAACAAATTGCTCTCTGCCAGTATCAAAGCCAGACTGGCCGGTGTATGTTGTCATAAAAGATGTTCTCTGAACTGAACTGAGGTGAAAGTGCACTGCTGGTCATCTGCTGTGTTGATGATAGTACTGGTGCTTTAAGAACATTTGGATTATGAAATATTAAACATGCTCAATTATTGCTGTATGTGCTGCTACATTCCTGGAAGTTGAAGGCTCTTTGAAGCTCATTCTATTTTACTCAAATTGCTCCCTGATGCTCTACACGTGAAATTAAAGTGGCCTTGCCTCGGCCAGGTAAGAGCAAAAGTGTAAGAGTGTGTTTCTGATACAGTGTCAGAATGAGCTTTTTTTTTTTTTTTAAGTGCAAAGTTTGTACCCTAGATTTGATTTGATTTTTATTGGGATTTTTTTTTTCTGCACATGAAATGCATTAGATTTTTTCCAAACGGAACTTATTATAGGAACATTTTTGTATTTCTGGGCCATTTTGGAAACTTTTGGGGGCAAAAGGAAATGTAATGAGTACAAAGTATTCTCTCTCACCACTCATGAGGACTGCTCCCTTTAAAAGCAATGCTCATGGCACTAGGGGGGGTGAGGACAAGCATGTGCATGCATGTGAAATCTGTGAAATCAAACTATTGCTGGTGCAGCACCACTGGACCAGATCTCTGATACAGTGCATCTAGAAAGTATTCACAGAGCTTCATTTGTGCACATTTTGATATTCCAAAATGAATTCAATTTATTTTTTTCCCTTCAAAAATTGAGCTCAGGTGCACCTGGTTTCCACTGATTGTCATTCAGATGTTTCTACAGCTTGATTTGAAACCTGGGGTAAATTCAGTTGATTGGACATGATTTGGAAAGACATACACGTCTTTCAAGGTCCCATAGTAGACAGTGCATGTCAGAGCAAAGTCTAAGGAAATGTCTGAAGACCTCCGAGACAAGATAGTATTGAGACACAGATCTGGGGAAGGGTACAGAAAAGAATCTGCTACATTGAAGGTCCAATGAGCGCAGTGGCCTCAATCATCCATAAATGGAAGAACCACCAGGATACACTGAGTGATCGTGGTAGGAGGGCCTTGGTCAGAGTGGTGACCAAGAACCCAATGGTCACTATGACAGAGCTACAGTGTTGCTCTGTGGAGAGAGGACAACCTTACAGAAGGACAACCATTTCTGAACCATCACTCCACCACTGCAGCACCAAACACTGCTCATCACCTAGCCAATACAATTCATACAGTGAAACATGGTGGTGGCAGCAGGGGATTTGTTTTTTTTCCTGCAGCAGGAACTGGGAGACTAGTCAGGGTCAAGGGAAAGATGGCTGCAGCAATGTACAGAGACATCCTTTATGATAACCTGCTCCAGAGCAATCTGGACCTCAGACTGGGATGATGGCTCATCGGTTGCTCCCCTTTTTATCTCTCGATTTCTGTAAAGCTACTCTGTGTCAACTTCTGTTGTGAAGAGCGCTATACAAATACATTTTTGATTTGACAACCAGAATAACAAAGGAGTGGCTTTGGGACAACTCTGTGAATGTCCTTGAGTGGCCCAGCCAGAGCCCAGACTTGAACATGATTGGACATTTCTGGAGATGGCTGTGCACTGACTCTGCCCATCGAATCTGATGTAGGTTGAGAGGGTCTGCAAAGCAGAACAGGAGACTCTTCCTGAAAACAGGTGCCAAGCTTGTAGCATCTACTCAAAAATGTTTAGGGTGTGAATACTTATCATTCATTTTCCAAACCGCTTATTCCTGAATAGGGTCACGGGTGAGCCGGTGCCCAGCCGGCAACTCTGAGCGCAAGGGCGGGAAACAACCCTAGACAGGGTGCTAATCCATCATAGGGCACACACACACATCCACACACTAAGGGCCACTTTAGAGTCACCAATTCACCTACCATGCATGTCTTTGGACTGTGGGGGGGAAACCGGAGTACCCGGAGGAAACCCACGCGAACACGGGGAGAACATGCAAACTCCACACAGAAACTCCCCAGGTCGCCCCACCCGGGGCAGCAGCGCTATCCAGTGCGCCACCGTGCCGCCCGTGAATACTTATGTACATGTTATATTTATGTGATTTATTTTTTATAAATTTGCAAAGAATTAATACCAAACCTTTCTCACTTTGTCCTCATGGAACATTGTGTGTAGAGTTTTGAGGGGAAAATAATTATTTGAATCAATTTTGAAATAAGATTGTAACATAATAATGTAAAAAAATGAAGCACTGTGGAAACTTTCTGGATACACTGTAAATCAGCCAAAAGACGCTGGCGCAGGCCTGGATCACTCTAAAGGTGATGGGGAGAGAGTGCTATCTACCCATTCAGAGTGAGCAATTGAGGCCAGCTGTGCTCTATTGGGCTCCAGCTGCTGATGGTGAAGCAGCATGACTGTAGTTTCAGCGCCTTATCTGCTGAACGAATAAGAGCCTGTGAACCAAAAAAATGATCCCAAACTTGTTAAAGACGTAACCTGACAAAGCCAAAAGTCCAGAGATTCCATAGTATCTATAGAATGCTCCTCCTCCTCCATCTCAGTGCATCCAACAATAAAGACAGCAGTTTTGTACATACTGCGAAATTCAGCACCTCACACAATGCTCCAATTACACACGATGATCTATTTTACTGTAATCGATGTTCCGATACAAAATACACTCTGAGAGGATCACAAATGAGACGCTTAATAACACCGGGCTCTGAGAACGAGTTTACTCACCAACTGGAGACATCTCTGGCACCGAGCCCCGGAAAGGCCCTCCGACGAACTGTGGCGGGTTATCATTGATGTCTTGAACCTTGATGATGAACTGTGACGGAGATTCCAGAGACTGGTTGGTATCCTTGTTGATGACGCGTGCTGTGAGTGTGTATTCAGCCTTTTCTTCTCGGTCCAGCCTCTTCATGGCGTGGATATCGCCCGTTTTTTCGTTAATAACGAAGATCGTTCCTGCCCCCTCGCCAGACAGTTCATATTTGAGGTTCCTTTCACCAATGTTCAAATCCGTGTGGAGCTAAAACAACAAGAGAGAGGAAGGATCAAAAAAGCTGTAAGCACCAACACACACTACACTGCAACACTCCTAAAATAATTCCAGGTGTCCTAAAGGATCATTAAGAGCCCTGCACACCCATAAACGATAAAAACATATATAAAATAAATTAATAAAAAATTCTAATAATTATGATCATACAAGACCCCACGTAGTTGCTGCATTAGGCATAAACATAAAGCAACATAAACAAAAAGCCACACCCATCATTTAAAACACTATAAAAATCGATCAACAGTTATTAAAAGTTCTTCTACACGATGGGCAAAGTGATTATGTGTCAGGTATCTGTCTCGTCCCTGTGGTCTGTCTGTTTTTGTTTACCATCCCATGTGCTTTAGAGCACATGTCATGTCACCTCCCATTCCCAGCTGTGTTCCATTTGTAACCCTGCCCCGTCGTTATCATGTCCCAGCCGTGTCTTATGTGATTGTGTATATAAGTCCCTTGTCTTTTGTTAGTCCTTGTCGGTCTTTGTGGCTATGTGGCTTTGTAACGTTGTGTTTTCTCATCTTAGTGTTTATCTGTACCTTGTCAATAAATACAACCCAGCGTGTACGTCCGCCCCTACCTCTGTGTCCGTGAGACGTTACATTATGCTTCTTTAAAGAACCTTTAATAGTGGCTCTATTAGGCCGGTCTCAATTATTATTTTATTTGGACTAAATATTAATTGTGTTATCCAGTATTATTGTGAAGATATTAGCATTATAATGCAATAACACCATTTAAAAGAGGAACAAACTTCAAATTATTAAGAATAGACTTATGGGAGTGGAACATTTCAACAAAGAAATAGTTCAATAAAGTCTAACTTTTCTCATTAGACTGCTTCGTTAATTAGCTACCAGAGTTTAGACTGACTGGTGAAGGAACTGTTATTGGGAATATCATAATTAAAAATTAATTTATATTAATATAAGTGATGTATTCATCTAGTTTAATACTGAAGGGTACAGAATACCGTTCCCATGTTCTTTCAGAAATAGGACCAAAAAATATAAATTTCTACTACAATCAAAAACCGAGTACAGATGACATTATTATAGCTTAATCTTCTCATGTTGCCTAGCAACAGTACTCAGTGATAACAGATTACGTAATGTGGCATTTAGATTTTATTTGTTAATAAATACATTTATAAACTGAACATTGATGGATTTTCTTGTATCTTACACTGACCACAATTTTATAAAAGCAATAAACCAATCAAAACCTTGTGTTACTGTAATTTACTTACTAAAAATCAAAGCAATGCATAGCCTCTCATGGCTCATTATACCAGTCTCTAGAAAAGGTACCTGCTGTGATTCAATTACTGGGGTTTATTTACCAACTGTTAATATGTTGTTGATTTTTTCTTAGAACCTGATATCCGCTCTTTGCAGGCAGTTACATGCCATTTTATTAGGTTTCACTCAACTCAGGATCAGAGTAACCTACCTACATGATACACACATCATAACAAACTATCACACCTTGGAAACAGCTACAATTCACTTGTTTCCAACTGAATTAAATCCCAGTTTAAAGGCCAAATGAGCTTCCAGTGCATGTTTACTGCTCTGTCCACGTGTACATGCTCAACCTGCATACAGACTCTGACTGATCAGTGAGAGGGGCGGGGCCGATGACATCACTGATCCAGATATTGGGTTATAGAGGAAAATGAGATTTGAATTTTTTCTTTACTCATGCAGTGTTATCAAAATGTCAAAATGGACAATACTGATACACGCATAAATAAAAAAATATATACATATTTATTATATTAAGTTGTTTTCATTGAAGAACTTATTATTATAAATATCTTTGTCAATCTAATTATTACAAATAACCCAATAGAATTCAGGATGATGAATTTCCAACAGTATGTCTGAGATGTAAATGTTCTTTTAGTCCATTTTAGTAAATTACAACACTAAAAATGTAGGTGCAAGTAAATGTTTAATTAAAATAAATCCTATAAATACTTAAAATGTTTTTTTTTTTGTAAATAAAGTATGTTAGACCCTGTAAAACTGGCCTGGGGTTCTAAAGGTTAAAAACATTTGTGTAGCTTCAATGAAGGCTTAGACATTTTTTCTTTATTTTATTCTGAGTTTGTTCAGTTTTACAAGGACAAATGTATCATTATGAGAGCAGAGCTGTGAACAATTCTGCACTTAAAAACACATCGTTTTCTCAAGAACAAAGACAATGCTTAATAAGATGTTGGTAAATGAGGCCTGGTGTCTTTACTAAGGAGCTTTCTTAAAGAATCCCCTGTTTGTGGAGAATGTATGGACTGTAAAATGCACAATCAGTCTCGTCCGCTTTGGACAAAAGCCTCGTCCGTCACGTGAAGGAATTAAGGCTCGCTGCCAAGTGGACTGCGGTGGAGTCCTTCCAGCAGGCGGGTGTTTTACTGTGACAGCTGAATTGTCCAATCTCACAGACAAAAGCGGTAAAGGGCAGACAAGGTCCTGGGCTTGCAGGCAGTGTTTAGATTGTGTATCCCAGCCCGTCTGTCATTCACTCTTTAATCCAGCAGTGATGGAGAATGGAGGTGATAGCACTTCTAACCTGCATTCAGTCGCCTCTCCAACATCAACCCCTTTACAAGCATCGACCGCAGGAGTCGACCCCTCCTTCACTGAGTCAAAGAAAAAAGCATATCATATACAGCAGACCTGTCTTTTACACACCTCCCGATGCTGGGAGAAAACAGACAGCTGCCAACAGCTGGAAGGTAGCTCACACCTCTCTGATCCAACCGGGTCATTATCTACCTTCAGGTAGTTTAAATAAAACATGACTTTGTTTATGAGAATTGATTAGCTGTTGAACAAACCAGGTGTTTAGAGGTATGCAAATGATCAATAAATCAATGTATTAATCAGCCTAAAGCATGTGTACAAAGAACAGGGACAGACAGACCAACCGAACAACCGACTGACCGACCGACCGACCGACTAACCGGTAGGTAGGTAGGTAGGTAGGTAGGTAGGTAGGTAGGTAGGTAGGTAGATAGATAGATAGATAGATAGATCTGTCTTGAAGGCTAGCTCTTGAGATGGCAGCAGTATACAGATGGGACAATATCATTTTCTTATTCTTTGTTGATAAAATTGCAAAAAATGAGTCATAAAAAACAAAGCAGGCAGAGAAAGAAAGGAACTCAAACAAAGGAAATAAAGACAGCGAGGAACGCAAGGTGAGCGACTTCAGGGACTCCGCACCAAATGAGCAAAAGGAAGTGGCTGTTTTTATTTTTTTAACACCTCTTCTAAATTAGGTAGAGCGTCCCAGAGGAAGGAGGGGAGTGGATAGGGGGTTGGGGTTGGTGGTGGGTAAAATGGAACATTTGCAAATTTGACAATGCTCAGCAATACTCCGAAACAGGGCCCACGGCATTCCACCATTAGGATTAGTGAAGTGTTTTTTTTCCCTCCTGTTTTTTTTTTTTCTTTTTTTCTTTTTTCCAAACTCACATGAGGACCTCCTGTTCCGCAAACTTCAATTCCATTTCCTGGCCTAGAAATACAGAAATATGCGGCGACATCCTGGTGGAGCGGCACCAGGGGAGCTCAGTAACAAGGCAAATTCAAACCCAGACCTCAAAAAACCCACTGCAATTGTTTTATAAGTGCGCTTTCATGCATATGTTGTCTCGGAGGTGCTGTTCGCAGACACTGACAAAGCACATTCACTTAAATTGTCACACCTTGCACTTTTGTTCTCCTAATTGTGCCATCATTCCACATGAAAGATCTATCTCATTAACACGGCGACTTCACAACAATCTCGGCTCTATGAAAACCCTTAAATGAGCCCAAATTAATGATGCACTTTTTTTTTTCTGCCAGTGTGTTTTTTCCCCCTTCTCTCCTTCTCCTGTTCAACACCAACAGCCCTCGTCCTTCCTTCTGCAGCGTTCTTCTCTAAAAACAGACTTTAATTAACAAGAAATGTGCAATAATCCACTGATTATTAATCATGGTTGAAATAATTAAACCTTTGATAGGTGTATTAATAATATCCCTCACTTTTTGATTTTTGCTCGTTCTCACCGCAGACCAGCCGCAGTGCCACAGGCCTGGACTCACGCCGGTCCTCTGCTGCCGAGCGATCCTTTAATCTCAATGTACAAACACTGGCTCCGGAGGGGAAGAGGTCGACCAGTCCATCATTATCCATGTTGCCAAGGCGACTTTAGAAAACGTCAGCAGGTCTGAAATGTCTTTGGGTACTTTACTAAGTGCATTGTACGAAAATCCTTGACAAGACGGAGGGAACCTAAGCCTCTGCTTTGACTTTCACAGTAAGGCCTTAAAGTGGTAGCTTGAAGAAAGATATAATACGTGTGAAGATCTTCAGAAACGGAGAAGTTGCTGACGTCTACCTCTATAATTTAGTTTCTCCATTTAATGTGGAGATCTTCTTTTTTGAACCTGAATTTCAAAGTATGACAGTTAAATAATTGGATTGTAATTGTACAGATATAATATTTCTTGTGAGAAAAAAAAAACTGAACCATGAACTCCCTGCTGCTGAATCCAGAAATGAATTTTACCCAGTAACACACTAGTGAAACCAGTTCTGACCGAGCTCTACAGCTTCATAATATTAATAGTCTCATTTTTTGAGAGGGAAACCCGTCATTATAACTTTATTACATTACTCAGAACACATTTACTACATCAAGTAGTTCTTTATTAAGAACATAATTCATTATTTTATTCTTTTTTAATAGAGTTTCTTGAGTGAAAGTGGACATTAGGTGAGTTTTGTCATGATACAGCTCAGGAGCCCTGCCTTAAGCTGTTAGCAGCATGATACAGTAAGCTTAGCTCAAAGCTGATTTGTGTCTGAAATGAAAAAAATTAATTAATAAATATGTAAGTAATAAACAAGTAAACCTTTTTGTTGCTTTTCCTCCGCCCACTGTACCAATATTATGCCAAACCTTGAGGTCAAATTATGTTGTGTTCCAAATATTTTGCAGAAATAGTTGCTGACAGAAGGAAGTGTGGGACTGCAGTGCTTTTATGACAGAAGATAAAGGTTATCAGGAACAATAAATGATGAATGTAGACTGATATGATCACAATTTATTGATCTACACACACAGTCTCTCAGTACAGCGTTGGATTTAACGCAACGTGCCAGACGTCTCTGCATGGAGGTGTAGAGGTTCCTAATGGTGTCCTGTGATGATCCATCCAATGCAGCTTGAATGTTCTCACTCAGTCACTCTGCAGATGGTGTGGTAGGGGTGGATTGATAGAGCGTCCAATAGCATCCCACACATTTTCAATCAGGGACAGGTCTGGAGATGAGACTGACCACGACTGTGTCTTCAAGTTGAGCTCTTGAGACAGCAGCAGTATGTGGACGAGCGTCGTGCAGTAGGGGTGGATTGATAGAGCGTCCAATAGCATCCCTCACATTTTCAATCAGGGATAGATCTGGCGATGCGACGGGACACGGCATCGTATCTGTGTCTTCAAGGCGAGATCTTGAGACGGCAGCAGAATGTGGATGAGCATCGTTCTGTTGGCATAGCATGGCTGCAGGACCTAAAGTAGTGTAGACCAAAGGTGATCTAGCATCATACATAATTACGCAACTAACCGGCTACAGTTCCTTGACCCACGGATTTGTTATTCGTGTCCATCAAGACAAAATCGGGACTCGTCCCTGGAGGTGACCCACTGCTGAGGATCAGATGATCCTGGGTGAAACTATTTTTTGACAATGAGTGCATAGTGATGAATGGATGGATAGACAGATATCACTTGCACTAGTTCAGTGATCCCAGGCTGACCTCAGTCCATACAGTGAAGAAGTCTGAAAGGTCCACAGCTACGAGCTCTGTGCTGTCCACTGTACAGCTGCCCAAACAGCCAGGACTTGTTTGATATGTACACCAATTGGCACGGTGCTGACAGAACCTGTAACACCCTTGCCTATGTGGCTTCTGACATGGTACTAACACAGTCTGGCTGTTAACCTATTAACGCGGACTGAAGGGTGCAGCATGTGGTGGTGAATGGTGCAGCATACTGGGCAACAACACTACTCTTCCTTTGGCAATCTAAGGTTCAATTCCCCGACATATGTCCTGATATATAAGGTAACAAGGGTTCTTCCTACAGTCTCGTTTGTGTGCAACATGATTCGCAATGTAATTTACTCTGGATGAGAATAAGCACAGCACAACAAACAGCACAGCAGCATATGAAACCAGAATGTTGAAGCCAACCCAATTTTACTGCTCACCTTGATCGCAACGTCTGAACCAGGAAGGAATTAAGAGAAGAAAAGAGTGAGGCCGAGTTAACCTGAAGAGTTAGGCATAAATCAACTCAGGCCCCAAAAATGCCTTATTTATTTGCCACTAGGGAGCGTGTTCTCCATAAGAAGCAGCATTTAAGCAGCCCGCGCCTGTTCATTAGTGCCTGTGTGGAGATGAGGAGCCCTAAATCTACTCAGACACACTGGCGTGAGGTAGTTTAGGGACTGCGTGATTGCATGCAGTTGTGAGAGCTTTTTTTTTTTTTTTCTTTCCCAGCCATTTTTTATGCCCTTTCCTCCTCGCATTGCTCACTGCCTTCCAGTAGGAGTTTTTACTGTCAGTTCAGGAGGAAATATGTCAGTGAGAGGAGGAGACGGGCTTTACGGCAGCGCAAGGAGCAATCAGCAGCTCCGTAATGAGAGCGGCTCTCCAGCCCTGCCGCATGCTAAAGTGCAGTGTTAAGCCCTACATGGCAAATTAATGATTTCGCTTCTTGTCAGGGCAAGCACGTGGTGGAGAGCATACCTACTCCAGGGAGGCTGAGGAGAAAGGGTCCTCATCATCTGCGGGGACCCACTTCTCACTTCGCTCCATACGTGTCACCCATGATCCATCTCAAGCCACATCACAAGGCTCAATTAGGCTGGGATTAAGTCCCAGGGCCTCCTAAGCTTTAGGTGATCTATATGTGTGGATTAGGCCAGACCAGAACCTGGCTGACTGGAATTACGGCTAATGCACGTAGAAAGTGGTTCTTAATCCTGCTCCTGGAGTGGCTGCCTCCAGGATTTGAGCATTTTCCCTACTTTAACACACCTGATTCAACTCAAGAAGGGCTTACTAATTAGCTGATGTCTGCTGATTAGGTGCATCAGGTGTGCTTGCGATGCTGCCAACTCGGGTTGTACAAAATGACTCCTCCATTCCTCATTCTTCATTGCATTCCAATGAGTTTGCTTTGCAGTGCCGTCAGGAGAGCCTCATCAAACTGTCTACACAGCATTCCGAAGTTTGGAAACATTGTTTCCAACAGTATAATCTAGGTTTTGCATATGACGTGAACACTGGAGATGTTTTGGCCAGGGGCCTGGACACTCTCACTGACCACTGACTCTCTTGGCAAGAGTGTTGGGATTTTGCAGCATACCACTTTCTCACCACCACTACTGGCTACATTAGTGTTCCTAGAGGCACCCCTGCCCCTGCACATTCTAGAGCTTTCCCTGCTCCCACCACACCTGATTCAACTAATCAGCTGATTAACAAGCCCAGAGTCGCAGGGGTTATGTTAAAACAGGGAATCCGTAAAAGTGTCCAGGGTTGAGAAACACTGGTCTAAATGCACAGCCACAAAAAGCCTAAAAGCAAATGAAAATAATCCCACAGTTCTGACCTTTTATTTTATTAATGTATTCATTTTTTTAGGCTCAGAAAAATAAATGTTCTGTGAAAGGTGATATAGAACGAAAGGGGGTGATCTTTGCAATGCAGACCATTATGGTTGTATATTAGTAATGGTAAAAATGTTTATGCATTAATGTTCATTATCATGAACATTATCATGAAGGGATCTCCTTCCTACCCTCACACATGAACATGGATATTCGTACAACTTAGTAATAAATAAATAAATAAATAAATATCCCCCCATTTTTCCCATTCCAATTCGGAAATGATACTTAATCAACCCTGTTATGACTCTCCTCTATCTCATACGATGCTCCCGACACTTCGAGAATGAAGACAAGATCAATGACGCCTCCTCAGGTACATGTGAATTCACCCACTGCTTCACATTTTTATCATTGCTGGGTGGCCAATGTGTTCAGAAGAAAGCGCCAATCCAACAACAGATGCATGTGGTGACCAAGGGGCGTGAGCGCCCTCTATCCACACAACGTGGAACAAACAAACAAATGTTGCTCTCTCTCAGTCTTCGGCTGCCGATGGCAAGCAGCGAGATCCAGGATTCAAACCTGTGGTCCTCAGATCAAAGTGCAAGGGCATAGAGCCCCCTCCCAAACCACAACATTCTAACTTCAGTGGACAGAGAGAGAGAGAGAGAGAGAGAGAGAGAGAGAGAGAGAGAGAGAGAGAGAGAGAGACAGAGAGAGAGAGAAGAAATAAATAGTATTAATAGCCTGTATTTTTCTTTTCCTTTGCTTTTCTCAAAGGGCAGCCGTGAAAAGAAAAATAAATAAATAAATAAATATTTATTTATTTATTTCCGGCCTTGTGCCGGAAAGTTTGCTGATTCAAATCCCTGAATTAGCAGGACATGAATAAAATGCCCTTGAGCACAGCACTTAATTCCCCCAGACACCGTGCATAGGGCTGCCCACCACTCCAGGCATGTGTGCTCACTGCCTCCTAGTGTGTGAATTCACTAGTGTGTGTGTGTGTGTGTGTGTGTCACTGTGTTTCAATAGGTTACATGCAGAGGACACATTCCCATGTGTGCAGCACAGTGGGTCTACGAGTATCTGTATTTTTCTTTAACACACATAAAATAAACAAATAACAATAATGATTATATATTATTATTAAATAAATCATATCATATTATTTTATTTCCTTGCCATTTTATAAATAGTTATAAACACACACACACACACACATATATATTTATATATATATAGTTGAATAAAAAAATGCCAGCTGTCATAAAACTGATACCCATTGATATCTAACCATTTTCAGACTTAAAAAAAAAAAAAACCAATCTAAACCCCCAAGACATGATAAAGGGTTTGTGTCCCATGACTTTGGGGTTTTCAGTGTACACTGCTAAGATGATTTAGCTCATTATTTATTCATATTTCAATCAGAAAAGGTCAGTGGCTGAGCCGTGTTCTGAGGAACACCAAGTGAAATCGCCTCCTTTTATTTGTAGCACATTTTGAATCAAATGCTCAACGAGGAAATGTTCTTATTTTCCTTTCATATGGGAAACAATAAAGCAGCAGTGTGAGGCCGGGAGTGGGGGGCAGCATGGGGGGGCTTTGCGTCATTTCATCTTCAAAGCTAATATCCATTTCCGCAAAGTGCACAGCAATAGCCTCGCGTAACTATAAGTGATGAGTGAGCGATGCTTGGTTACAGTATTTTGAAGAAAAGGGAACAGATGGCACATTGCTGATACATGATATACGCAGCTATTCCTGGAATCAATTTCCTCTTTGACGCTGTCCAAAAGGAAAAAGCGTGGAGATGCCGGATGTGTCTTCACTACACACAAAATAATAAAAATAGAGATGGCTCTTAGAAATTAATGTTTCCATATCATGATTGTTTTGTTATGTATTTTTTTTTTTTACACAACAGCCAAACTGCAAATAAAACATGTCTGGTGCCCTGCGGCTCATTTTCATGCCGTTCTGAATCTACATATTCATTGTTTTCCTCCTCCACCGTTCCTACGGTACATACAACCACCAGGGTACAGAAATGAGATTCCACATGCACTTTATTCTTCAACACTTTCCAAACAATATCACTGCCAACTCACAGAATCCCGCCTTCGTTCATCAGAGCAACAGGTTCTCTAATCTCTCTCTCTATCAGATCAATGGCTCAGATCCTCCATCTTAAGCTCTCAGTAAGAAATAAAGTCTTTTAGAAACAGACATCATGTAAAACAATGAAGCAGCGCTGGTGCAGCGGTTGGGTTGATGAATGCCGCACGCTGCCTTAAATGGAGTGGCTTTCTCTTTAACCTCCTCCACTACATGATTAGCCTACCTGTGCACTTAATTTATTCGCACCATGCTGAGCGGGAACAACACCAAGAACAAAGGGAAATTGAACGCACATAAAGAACGTGGGCAAATGATTAGCCACTTGACACAACGGTATTTAAAAAGGCTGTTTGATTGGACAGTGAAAATGCAGTTTCTAAGAGAACAATACATAAAAAGCAGAATATAGAACTTATAACAATGGAAATATAAGAATTAGGGCCAGAACAGGATCTTAACTCTTGGAACACGAGATCTGCATTTCGTGGCACTTTAATGCTTTCTGGGCTTTATATTTATAAAGTATCTTCAAGTTGGAAAACTTCACTTTCCAACTAAATTAAATCTAAGTTGAAGAGAGCGTCTACCTGTAATTAACTCTATATAACACCACAATAATCCTGAATAAACATGAATTTAGTGGTCAGTGAGAGCGTCTATCTGTAATTAACTCTATATAATGCCACAATAATCCTGAATAAACATGAATTTAGTGGTCAGTGAGAGCGTCTACCTGTAATTAACTCTGTATAACGCCACGATAATCCCGAATAAACATGAATTTAGTGGTCAGTGAGAGCGTCTACCTGTAATTAACTCTATATAACGCCACAATAATCCTGAATAAACATGAATTTAGTGGTCAGTGAGAGCGTCTATCTGTAATTAACTCTATATAATGCCACAATAATCCTGAATAAACATGAATTTAGTGGTCAGTGAGAGCGTCTATCTGTAATTAACTCTATATAACGCCACAATAATCCCAAATAAACATGAATTTAGTGGTCAGTGAGAGCGTCTATCTGTAATTAACTCTATATAACACCACAATAATCCCAAATAAACATGAATTTCCTGGTCAGTGAGAGCGTCTACCTGTAATTAACTCTATATAACACCACAATAATCCCAAATAAACAGGAATTTAGTGGTCAGTGAGATTGTCTACCTGTAATTAACTCTATATAACACTAGAATAATTCCAAATAAATAAAGTTGAAAGAATGGAATAATGAATTGTCTTCCGTAGTTATTCATATGGTGGGTCTATATATATTATATATGTTTATATGCTTTGGTCAATAAAAAGAAGCCAAATGAGCTTGATTTTCATTCGGTCCAGATGGAACCCTGTAGCACATCTAATTTGATACAGGATTCGGTTGTGTTGTAGTGTTATGTTAGTCCAGATGGCACAGCTTGGATTTCTGATTCATGTTGCAGAGTTTCCCCCAGTTTTCTTGTGTGTGAATGAAGTGAATGAAGTGTGCTGTTCTGGGAAATTCAAGACACTTCCTCTGTTAAAACATGCTGCGCTTTCACACAGGCCACACGTCAGCCTGGGCATGGCCACTCATGCCTGCTACTGGCTGCGACCACCAACTTCTGGGGTGCTAAAACCCAAAAAGGCTTAAACCCATCCCATGAGTCCTGCCTGACGCCGACCTACTTACGAGTCAATTTGTAGCATTGTTTTGTAAAATGTCCATCTGCTTTAACGTATCGTGATCAGGATGTAGATCCTATAAGACCAATACAGTGAAATACACTATATGGACAAAAGTATTGGGACACCTGCTCATTCATTGTTTTTTATGAAATCAAGGGTAGAAGAATTTATCCTGCTGTCTCTACTGTGCAGAGAAGTCTAGTTCTACTACGCTTTGGAGCATTGCTGTGAGAATTTGATTGAATTTGGTGTCAAGAATATTAGTAAAATAAGAATATTGGATGATCACCCCACCGAATCCCACAACACCCAAACTTTTCCCAGATGTACATGACGGAGCGCCATCATTTCTGAAAATACAGTTGCACTGCTCCACAGCTCATTGCTGGGGACCTTTATCCCATGCCTAGTGGCTAGATTATGGTTCCAACAGGTTCGTGTTTATCTGTTGTGTTGGACGATAACTAGTGTTTGAGATATTTTAATGAACAAAATGATGTAAAATCACTACTTTTTGTGTGACTGATATTTATACACCCATCAACCATAACATTAAGACCACCTCCTTTTTTTTCTGCACTGTCAATTTCATCGGCTCCTCCGTAGTTCTATAATTACTGACTGTAGTTCATCTGTTTCTCTGCATACTTCATTCTCCTCCTTTCACCCTGATCTTCAATGACCACCACAGAGCAGCTATTATGTGGGTGGTGGGTCGTTCTCAGCACTGCAGTCACACTGACACAGTGGTGGTGGTGTCTTAGTGTGTGATACGAGTGGATCAGACACAGCAGTGTTGCTGGAGTCTTTAAACCCCTCAGTGTCACTGCTGGACTGAGAACAGTCCACTAACCAGAAATATCCAGCCCACAGCGTCCTGTGGGCAGTGTCCTGTGGGCACTGACTAGAGGATGACCAACATAAACTGTGCAGAAACAGATGAGCTTCTGACCATTGAAGAAGGTGGATTGTAGGCTGTAATTTTAGAACTACAAAGTGCCACAGTAAATGCAGAAACAAGGAGTTGGTCGTAATGGTGTGGTTGACCGGTGTATTTTTCTGACATTAGTGTTACTGAGTGAATAAACACTCGCTGCCCCGATAACCAGCTTTTAATCCGAACGTTCACAGGTGCCTAAAACTTCACTGTCTATCTGCAGATACGTGTTGTTAAGTTATTAATCTGTTGCTGCCTGCAGAGCCTAAAGATAGCCATGTTGTGCATTGTGCGCTCATTGTATCTCTGTAGATGTTTAGTTGGGGCTCTGTCATTAGCTATGCAAATAACCTCTCTATCTCCGTTTGGCAGATACACGCAGGCTGGTGTACTTGTGTAGCCGAAATAATTACGCGCTGTTCTTCAACGTGTCAGTCTGCTGTCCCTGCTGAAGGTTTTCTTGGACAGAGGAGGTTCTTCTGTAAGGCAGAGCAAGTCCTGCTGCTGTCTCATACAATGTGGAATTACAGAAAGCTGTGTTTTAACATGTCACATCACCGCCAAGTGGATGTGGCAACTAGCAGCTCTATTGTCTCTGCAGACTGCATGGTGTGTGTGCGCGCGTGTGTGTGTGTGTGTGTGTGGGTGTCAGAGAGATGTTCTTAGCCTTGCGTGTGACATTTTACAGCATTTTACTGTATGATCCATCAAGTAAGAACGACAGCAAAATTCATTTAAAATCGCTTCTGGCCTTACATGTAACCCCAAACAATTGAGTTTATGTTTTTTTTTTCTTACCACTGAGGACAAATTCTATTGATTTTCACAGTTTCTGTCCAATTATATGCCAGCAGACTACATCCAGACATCTGTGTGTGGTCTAGCAGGTAATTAACACAGTATACAGTATATTACTATTAAATAATAAACTAATGTGCATAGAAATATTTGCTGAGGTCATTTGTGGACTAATATTTCTTATTCTAACATATAGGAGTGTAAATAGACTAATATCTCGTAGTCTAGTGTATACGAGTGTCCGTCGAGGTGTTGATGGACTAACATCTCCTATTCTAGTCTATAGTGATGGTCACTGAGTTAGTTCATGGACTAATATCTCCTACTGTGTGTACACAATGAACCAATGACATATCACATTTAAAATGAATTTCTATTCATTTAAATGGACTTAGAATTAGGTGAAATACAGTCATGAATATTCTATAGTATTGACATTGCACAGTTTCCATCATGCCAAGAAATTGCCAACGTAAAACAAACAGAAGCTCAGCCCCATTGGAAGATCTGAGCAGAGCAGTCAGTGAAGTGAAGGTCATGATGCAAGTTTTCAACACAGAAAACTATAGAAGGAACAACACTTTAGAAGTACATTGAGAATTGCTGTTGAAATGTGGCAGCATTTTAGAGTCGGAGACCTGCACTTTGCAGGCAGTTACATGCTGTATTTTAGACATATTTCAAGATCAGAGTAACCTACAGATATGGTGCACATATCATAACAAACTTAGTTACCCTCTCTAATCGTTGTTTGATGACTTAATCCAGCTCGGAAAACAAATTCATTCATTTCCAACTGTGTTAAATCCCAGTTTAAATGCCAAAGGAGCTTCCAGTGCATGTTTACTGCTCTGTCCATGTGTACATGCTCAACCTGCATACAGACTCTGACTGATCAGAGAGAGGGGGCGGGGCTGATGCTCAACCTGCATACAGACTCTGACTGATCAGAGAGAGGGGGCGGGGCTGATGCTCAACCTGCATACAGACTCTGACTGATAGAGAGAGGGGGCGGGGCTGATAATGTCACTGACCCTGATTTTGGCTTAATAAAGAAAAACAAGGAAAGGTCTTTTTGCCCTCTTTCTTTGCTCAGTGTGCAAATGTCTGAGACGGGAAAATACTGATACTTAAATAACAAAAACAATAAACAACATTCAGGTCGTCGTGTTTTGCGTTTATTGCATTTTCAGTGCAAAAAACACCCTGGATGATCAATTTAAAACATGAGTACATTTTGATTTTTAAATTCACTGAAATATTTCAATTTCAGCAAGAATAAGTGGTTTAGGTTCTATTGAAAATAATATATGGCATGAGTGAATGTCTCCTATAAATCTCATTTTTTTGGAGAATAAAAGCATGTCATACCACAAAAATATCCCGCAAAGCCTCGAGTTCTAAAGGTTAAAAAGTCAGAATCGAGTGCAGGTTATAATAAGGCCTCAGTATTCATTCAACCTACCTTACAATTCACACAGCACAGCTCAGTACCTGTTTTACTCTGTCTCTGTTGTTTTGTTTTAGGATTAAAAAAATTTTAAGTGACTCATTTTTCCTCTCTTTTTTTCTCTCCACCGTCTGAAAGGCCCCTGCGTCCCATCTGTGATGTTTTATTTTCAGATTTTTTTTTTCTTTTTTTAATCTAAACAATACCTTCTTATAAAGGTTAGACAGGAAACAGTAGGAAAACAGGTTAGACCATTGGGGGATTGCAAATTTAAGCAGGATGGTGTGAATTAGGAGTTTCTTTTTATAACATTTATTCTTTTGAAAACCGAGTGTGTGTGGGGGGAAAAAGACGATTCGCCATGATGAGAGCCATCGCAAGGTTGAACGAAAATGAAGACAAATCAGTCATGAGGATGGAGAAGAGCCAAATCAGTAAATAAATAAATAAGCACAGCTTCGTAAACTTGACCTCACTAATGCTCTTGTTGCTGAATGCAAACAAATCTTTAGGTGTCTGGTGGGCAGGTCCACCTTTCCCTGCCCTGTGACACTCCCGTGTGCACCCTAGGCTCTCTGATGCTCACTGAGGTCCCAGCTCATAAATTACAGGACTATGGATCTATGGATCTAAGGATTTATGGGTAATGTCTTGGTGCTAGATATCACCGGACACCTCGGCAGGTCAGAGCTGATTCGGAATACGTCATTTTAGGCAGGTTGGTTTGAATACTATACAGTGTTGCTTGAACATTTGTGAACCTTTAAGAATTATTGATATTTTTGCATGAATTTAACCAAAAATTGTGGATTTTCAAACCTGTCCTAAAAGTAGAGGAGAACCAAATCAAGCAGATCATCGGAAGGTGATATTAGACTCAGGTGGGAGACAATCAGGTGTGAGTGAGCTCCTTGTTTCATTTAAGTAGCAGGGATCCACACACACACACACACACACACACACACACACACACACACATGCACACTCAATGTCCCTCAAATGTATGTGCTGTAACAAGCAGTGGTGGAACATTCAGTAGAGGCCAGTGGAATAACTCTCCTTTTACACAGAGAGCTTTCACTGCCTTAAAGGCGTGACTGAGACACTTATGAGTGTGTGGAAAGATGTCATGATGCCACACTAAATTAAGTCACTTCTGAATCACCTTGCACCCTGCAACCCGAGGCAGAACTCTGCAGTACTGTTGCATAAGAGTAAAGAGAAGTGCGTCGTTTTAACCCTTGCAGACTGCCCGTCTCACCACAAGGACTAATATGCCCTGTAGCATATACAGTACATATTCTAAATTATTTACAGCATGTAGGTTCTTGGACTAATATCTCCTATTCTAGTGTTCAGGAATGTTTATTGAGGTGTTTACTGACTAATATTTCTTATTATAGTTAATATGAGTGTATATTGAGGACTAATATTCTAGTGAATAGTGTTTATTCCAGTATATGCATTGCCAAAATATATCATCTTGGCCAGCAAATTCCTCTCTAATGTAGCATAAATATCTATCTATACTCGTTTTGAGATTATTCTAGTAATATTCCAAATTTTATGAGCTTTCTAACATATTGTTTACTACTTTTACTTCTAACATTGTTTTGGCAGATTACGTTTGTTTAGAAATACAGCAAAAAAAAAACGTTAAATCATCTGCAGATACAGTAAAAGTAAAATGAAATTGGAAAGTCATCAGATCATCATCATATATGATTACAACATGTAAGAGAAATGCGAGATATCAGACATCTGGATGAGATTCAGGAGCATTTTGCTTGCATAGACATCACTTTCTGAGTGCAGGTGTGTTTACTGGTGTCAGTCCTGAACTAATATGTCCTATTCTGTTGTATTATAGATCAAAACAGAGGAGGACAGAGTAGTTTAGTAGACTAATTGGCAGATTAATTGAAGAAGAGTCAGTGGACTAATCAGTTACAGAAATAACCATTAGTTACAGCCTAACAGAAGGTGAACTTGACCACATAGGTGCGTTGGGTGGCACAGTGTGTAGGGGTCGTCCCCAAGCAGAGATGGATGAGATTAATGCTGGTTGTCACACCTGCCTACTTTTGTTCCTGCCAGATGCCGAGGGGTCGTGAAGAAACTGGAAAACACTCATCAATCTCCTTATACTGCTACCTATACTGCAACAGGTCACACTGTCCAATCTGCAGTCTTACTGGAGAGACAGGGCCAGAAAGTGTGGTGCTAATGTTATTTTTGGCAGAAGCTTTTATCCAGACTAATGTTAATGTAACAACAGAGCTCAAGCCCAGTCTGACCTATCAAAGTACTATCAAAGTGAAATCACGAGTACTGAATCTCAATCTAACCCAAATAAAACAGCAGACACTGTACTGTAGTGAAGTCGCGAGAACTGAATCTCAATCTAACCCAAATAAAACAGCAGACACTGTACTAGTGAAATCACGAGTACTGAATCTCAATCTAACCCAAATAAAACAGCAGACACTGTACTGTAGTGAAAATGTGAGTATTGAATCTCAATCAACCTCAATAACAAGAGCAGAACCTGACCTATAGAGGGGACATTTACAATTTAACACAATGATCACGTTAACTACTTCACTCTAAACTGTGTTCAAACCAATGTTTCACATAGTTCCTTAAATTCATAGCACAGCAGTTTGTCATTTTTACTCCTCACTCAGCTTGACACATGGAGCTTATCCATCACATTTTCGATTTGTGGCTCAAGTTGCCGAGTTAGATATCTGTGATAACATTGATTGGATTTAAACGGATTAAAAACAGTCAATGATGGAAAATGAGCACACGGGCTAATGAGATTGTATTTATATTTAGCAATCTTGAAACAATGTTTTGTGGTGCACATTATCCATCTGATGATGCAGCAGATTAAAATGAATAATTGACACACTGGAGTGAGATGCTCTGACCGCTTTGTAAAAAACAACAACACAACAATAAAGAACAAAACAAAACAAAGTTTAATGTTGCCATGCATTATTCACTTGGTTCAAGCTGCACATGAGTACCCAAGTGTGGAGTTTATTTTTATTTATTTATTTATTTATTTATTCCCCAATTGTTCTTATTTCTTAAGGTGCACTAAAAATAGCCCTAAATGTAGGTATTATGATATAAACTGAGGAGGAGGAGCTACAGTCTCTCATTAGGGTGAATATTAATAACACTCTAAATGTAGGTATTATGATATAAACTGAGGAGGAGGAGCTACAGTCTCTCAAGGGTCAATATTAATAACTCTAAATGTAGGTATTATGAAATTATAAACGGAGGAGGCTACAGTCCTCATTAGGTCAATATTAATAACTCCTAAATGTAAGGTATTGTGATATACACTGGGGAGGAGGGAGCTACAGTCTCTCATTAGGGGTGAATATTAATAACACTCTAAAATGTAGGTATTGTGAGTATATACTGAGAGGGAGGAACTACAGTCTCATTAGGGTGAAGATATTAATAACTCTAAATGTAGGTATTGTGATATACACTGGGAGGAGGACATACAGTCTCTCATTAGGGTGAATATTAGCCAACTCTAAATGTGCTTAGGTATTGTGATATACGCACTGAGGAGGGAGGGCTACAGTCTCTCATTAGGAGTGAATAATGTCTAACTTACTCTAAATGTAGGTATTGTGTATACACTGAGGAGGAGGAGCTACAGTCTCTCATTAGGGTGAATATTAAGAACTCTAAATGTAGGTATTGTGATATACACTGAGGAGGAGGACCTACAGTCTCTCATTAGGGTGAATATTAATAACTCTAAATGTAGGTATTGTGATATACACTGAGGAGGAGGAGCTACAGTCTCTCATTAGGGTGAATATTAATAACACTCTAAATGTAGGTATTGTGATATACAGTGGGGATGTTCTGAACTCTAGGAAATCAGAATATATAGGTGCATCTGTATCAGCATTGAGAGACATGTACTTGAAACGTGCTATGAAGACTGACCCACAGTTTCCACATCTCTGCTTAGTTTCAGTGCGCTGTGGATTTCAGGTTAAGATGCATGAATTCTGGTTTAATCTGAGAAGATTTTTGGAGGGTCATTTTCACTACCATTAAAGTGTTCCTATCACTCTTCATTACCAGCTTATTTAGGGTTTAAATCAAAGCACACAAGAGCAGAAGCCAAACAAGGGTTTTGAACGCTAGTTTGTTCTGTTTTTGTTTTTTTTCCTCCTTCTTTTCTTTCCATCTGAAACAAATAATCACAGCATGCTTTTCCCAGCACAAAGATTTAATTGCAGCAAATCAGAAAGTCAGAGAATTCCCCGCAGTATGCAGATGCGCTTTGATGCTGTCAGTCACGCTGCGGTGCTTTTGATTAGAGCCTCTGTAACACTGAGGGTCCGCGACCCAGTGCCATTAAAGCCAACATACAGCGGCTCAGTGCCCCCCGGAAGTGGGTCAGCAACTAGACCTCAAAACACTTTGTCTTTGGAGTGGACTCGAAAGCCTAATCTACTTCCAGAAAAAACAACAGGGACACACACACACACACACACTTTAAGGCCTACATGAAAGCCGAATGTCAGTCGGGGGACATCTGACTGACAAAAATGAGGACAGAAATGTTTGTTCCTTTTAGAGATTGTCATGTTTTGAGAGTAATTTGAAACACAACAGCCCTGCAGCCCGAACTATTGGGTCCTGAGTGGTTCTTAACTTAGACATGCATTTATATTTATATTTACAACAACCTGAATTTATATTTATGACAGTTGTCTGACACTTTTATCAAGTTACACATGTAGCAGAATGTGGAGGTAGGGGTCTTATCCAATGACTCTTATTGGGTTTAGCGTAGTGTGCTTGCCTACCAATCAAATCCAATCAAACCCAAATCAGCCACTGGGAGGGGGATGTTGTTATCCACAACGCATACCAATCATATTGTTAACAAACCGAGTTCCAGTTCATGTTCTTCCTCCTTCTTTCACAGCAACAAGGTTTTACAGAGTGTTTGGTAAAACTATAATATGTTCAACATCATTAGAAACTGGAGTCATTTCAGAAAGTTTAACATAACTGACTGTTTAACATATTTAAACATTTGATCTTCATTTTGACTATATGGAGGTGATATAACTAAACACATAAAACTGAAGAAATTATTAGAAATGATCAATGAATAAGTAAGGATATCATATGACCCAACAGCTGATGTTTCCCCCTTTGGCTGAAATAATGTTAATTAGATGTTGTGTATAACCATCAACATCGACTGTTAGAATTATTGTCTCAGCTTTCTAACCCTGAGCTCCATGAGCTCCACTGCCACCCCCTCAGAGGCTGGCCTCAGGCTCCCGTCACCCATCTTAGACGGACCGTAAGCTCCTCTGCCACCCCTCCATACTGGCTGTCCACGTTCTGGTAACTGAACCTGAATTGTCTTCCACCGCCTTTTGGACTGGTTGCACACCTTCCACCACCAACTATGTACCTTAATTAACTGCTACTGTTACTATTATGTCTACCATCAAACTACCATTACTTCAGTTCACCTGAGTATTACAGCAGATATGTGGTCGTCCAGTGTCCCTGTATCAATTACGTATAAGTAGTTTGACCAGAGGAGGAAGAGTCCCCTCTTGTGGGTCTGGTTCCTCCCAAGGTTTCTCCTTCAACTCCGAGGGAAATTGTCCTTGTCACTGTCACCTTGGCTTGCCGACTGGGTTTTTTGTCTTTATCCTTTGTTTCATGTGTTGATTGTCTATTTTTTATTTTCTGAAAAGATAAACACAAATAAACATTGTCTTTTTATTTCTATGTTTTCTTCATTTCTCCAAACAGTGGCAAAGTCCCAATTAAGAGACCTGCTTCCTGTACCAACCTTCATTCCCATAACTAGCAATGTCCAGTGGTATGCTGCTCTAGTGTCATCAGAACAAGTTCTCCCAAAATTGTTGGTTAAGCATTTCACCAACTTGGCGTAGAGCTTTTTCTAGCTCATGGTTTCTCACTTCCATGTCCTTAACATTCTATGACTCCTTTACAACCATCAAAAATGAAATGAAATGAGAAATATATGTTGGGTCCCAGAATGAGTTAACTTGGTTCTGTGTGTCGGCAGTGAAAATGCTGGAGGCTGGTTTGAATGTGAGCATGAGGAATCTGAAATCTGAAACTGCGTCTCATTAGTCAAAATGAACTTCTTTTTCCGCCACTCAGGAAAAATAAGACGGGTTTTAAAATCACAAGGCTAAAGTGTTAGAACACATTATACATTCAGGAATGTACTTGGTATCGTTTGGGACGTCTACAAAAGCGCCCACGAGTCACGTGGAGTGACAAGAAGCAAAGTTGAGATGTATTTTGCATGAAGCCCGTTACTGCATCTATTTATGCAGCACACTGTGTCCAATTTGTCCCCACCGCACGCGCTCACTAAAATATGTGTGAATACTAATGAGCAACAAACGTCCCCTTTGTGGACTGCGAGTAAATCTAAAATACTTCTTTTTTTTCCCCGAGATTTGCTTCAGGAAAATCTCTCACTGTGACTTGAACAAAAAGTCAAAAGTTTGAACACTGTTCTAAATGCTTTGGCTTAGAAGCTTGAAAATAATACATACAGTCATAAACTCTATAAACATATGGACATTTGATCTTCATTTTAACTATATTGAGGGATGGAGGTGATATAACTAAACACGTATAACTGAATAAATGTCTTTAAAACATCATTTGAAAACTAAACAATAGCTGGTTTTTCCACCTCTGGCTGAAATAATCATCATCTCAAACATCTCAATTAGATGTTTCCTTTAACCATCTACCATCTCTGACATGGAATGGAAGATAATCCCATTCCTCCATGTGGAATTCTTTCAGCTAACGTGGTGAAAACTGTAGCACAGCAGCCCAAAACCATGACATTTCCACCCCCACGCTTCACAGTTGGTATTAGGTTCTTCTGCTCAAATGCAGAAGAATTGGTTTGCAGCAAACAGAACGTTTGGTGACAAGGATGGACAACATTAGAAATGAGCAGATCAGAGGGACAGTGAAGGTGGAGCAGTTTGGAGATAGAGCCAGAGAGGCCAGGTTGAGAAGGTTTGGACATGCATTGAGGAGGAATAGGGGCTATATCGGACAAAGAATTTTGGAGATGGAGCTGCCGGGCAGAAGGAGAAAAAGAGGAAGACCTCAGAGAAGGTTTATGGATGT
This sequence comes from Acestrorhynchus altus, assembly GCA_034509495.1. NCBI lineage: Eukaryota > Metazoa > Chordata > Actinopteri > Characiformes > Acestrorhynchidae > Acestrorhynchus > Acestrorhynchus altus. Next base: position 18,595,578 of record CM067523.1, read on the forward strand.
AGTGAAGGTGGACATGGAGATGGTTGGTGTAACAGTGGAGGAGGCAGGGGATAGGGCAAGCTGGAGGCAGATGATCCGCTGTGGCAACCCCTAAAGGGAGCAGCCGAAAGAAGAAGAAGAAGAAGAAGACGATATAAACCTCCATCTCTCAATATAGTTCAAGTGAAGACCAAAGGACAAAAGGTGGTCAAAAGTCAGTGTCCTAACTATTTGAACAATATGAACTAGGAACTGACTTTGCACCACACAGCAGTTTTGCCAATCATTTACCAATGCCACATTGACTTTCCAGTGTCCTCCCAAGATAGAGGCCATATAAATACACAGTCAATGCTACAAAATGGTCCTTGAGGTCCAATTGTGAACCGTAAACAAGTTCTAACGGTGCACTGCATTCACTTTCCCAGGGTAAAGTACCCATTCATAGCTTTACTGTGTTAAAGGGAAGCCTAACCGTGTTCCTAAGATTTATTTACTTCAAAACGTGTGTCTAATATAAACAAATATAGGATGTAGAAACGTAATGGAACTACAGAACTACAGTTTTTCATTAGATTTGCGTATTACTAATCCACTTTGAATGGGACACTCTTGCTAAAGTTTGGCCTTCCTTCATCAACTAACATTGGTAAGCTGACTTTTCTAATCTTTGCGGGCATTTTAAAGGAATTAAACAAAGCAATGTGAGGAGGATAGGATAGGATCCTGAAACAAACTCAGCAAGGATACCAGAGACTGATCTATTAACAGCAACGATCCAAACGACCTCACGGGAGCAAGCCAGAGTACGGTTATCTCTGCCTCAAACCTTGTACTCGGATATTACCGACTGTCCTGTTTACAGTGTAAGTGTATATGCTTGTGAACAGTTTTGCAACTAGGGTATAAAGCCCACGGACGCCTCATAGGTGCAGGATTTGTTAACATTTCGACCAATGGACTGAAAAAAGGTGCGCTGAGCTTGGACTGGAATGGTGATGGTCCTACAACAGAGCTCAGAATGGATCCAGAAACACTGTTCAGCTCATATAAATAAGTAGACATCATAAAATAAACTGGTAATCTCTTACAGAAAGTGGATTACAGTCTTAACAATACTGCATAATAACTCGTTCTCACGCTGAGCCTGGATGCTGTGTCTGATAGCATTGTGGTTCCAACCCAGCAAGACACAACTGGACAGTAGCTTTAACGTGAGCATGTCATATTGCACAACCCTGCATGGACCAGCACTGCTTTATCTCTTCAGGAGAGACAATGCTTCAATAGGGGGGTGGACATGCGTGCACGGCCAGATGGGCTATGAAAACAAATAGCAGGATTTATGAGGTAATCTTTAATGGATAAATCATCTTTAATCTTTAAGATGTTTATGCTGGTAAGCATATGAGCCCAACTCATGTCAAGTGGATGGAGCACCGGTCAACTGTGCAGCATTGCTTGGCAAACGTGATCTTCATGAAAGCCATGTTAGGGTTGAGTGGGATCTTCACCAGCACTCTATAAAGTTTGTTAAACCTCATTGTGTGGGTGGAGCCTGGATAATTCAGTTCATTCATTAGTTATTGATCCGTCTCAGGTGTGTTAGTTTAAGTAGAATCGACACACGACGCAACACTGAGAGTTTATATTTGTGCTGAAGTCCAAGAATTTATGTCCTAAAAGTGAAGGGCCAGACGTGGTCACGATCTACAGCTTTGACCTTTAGCACACAGATCCAATCCAGTCACTCAGGCCTTCTCGGACAGGCTGTAAACGTGTTGATCACAGATGGTCCCACCCCCGCTCCACGAACCCCACCGTAAATCAGCAGAGAAGTGGGAACGCCAGGCTGCCACACTTCACTGTGGACGGCAAAAGGGAACAAGCCGACTCTGACGCTGATGCCGTTGCCGAAACACCTCAGGCAGACTCCTTCTGCGCAAAGCGGGAGAAAAGAGGAGTGTGGGGGGGTGAGGAACTACGCCTCTCTCGCCATCCCTCCCTCCATCCGTGCTTTCCTCTCTCACACTCTCTTTCAGTCACTTAGTGATGCTCAGACAAGGTTGAAGCTCCAGAGTGGAAGGAGACAACTCGCAGCTGTCAGTCAAACCACTCATGCAGCGAAGAAAGAAGAGAAAAGGATTGCTCTCTCTCTCTCTCTCTCTCTCTCTCTCTCTCTCTCTCTCTCTCTCCCTCTCACTCTCTTTTGTTGTTTCATCCTCTATGATTTACCTTTGTCTCTGTATTCTCTTTCTTCTTGTCTCTCTCTCTCCCCCTTTTCTCACTACCTTTATGATTTGTAGATCTCACACCCCCATTTTCATTCTCTCTCTCTCTCTCTCTCTCTCTCTCTCTCTGTTGCTTTCTACCTTTTGTCCTCTATGATTTACATATCTCCTTCTGTCTCTTTCTCTCACTCACTCTTGTTTCTCACTCTCTCTCTCTCCCTCATTCACTTTCTTGCTCGCTCTTCTCTCTCTCTCTCTCTCTCTCTCTCTCTCTCTCTCTCTCTCTCACTCTCTCTCTCTCTCAGTGTGTACTGAGGAGCTCAGTTGCTTTTATGATTTGGTCTGACAGGACTCAGATCTGAGTCGTTACTCTGGTTGGATCAGCTGGTGCTGAAGTTCACTTCCACAGGACAGCAGGCAGGATGTCCTTGTTTCTACGCTGAGAAGAGCAACCGTTTCCCTCCAAAGTCTGCAGACTCAGATGTGATGAGCAAGGGTGCAAATGAATCAAGCATGGGATGAACCAATGAAAGGAGTACGGGAGGACCCCTCCCTTTCAAATGATTGGATGTAAAGAGCATGGGGGCGATTCGGCCCTTTTGAACAATGAAACAAGAATGGGTGTGGCTTAATTGCTGTCCACTCAATAGGCGAGACTAAACTGTTAATCTAAATGGGCGGGGCTAAACTGCTGGAAGCTGAGCGTTATTGTGCTGCATCCAGCTTCTGTACTTAAAAAAAAAATGTTTTGCATTTCTATGATTCAGTCCTTTTCTCACTGAAAGAGAATAATTGCATGCTCATAGTCTTGCTTGACACTGCTGCCTGATTATAATGCAAATGATAAATAATAGATTTGTAGTCGCTGCCCAAAAGGAAAAGAAAATGATAAGTGAAGCACTTGGGTTTGTGTTCATCAGAAGCTTTGGAACACAAACAGTAAAACTGAGTCAAACCCAAAACAGACGCTGCCCTGAAGACTTTGCGCAAGTCGAAATATTTTCAGAAAAAAATAAATAAAATAAAATAAAATAAAATAAATAAATAAATTCTCGCCTGGAGAATTCGAGGTTTGCCAAATTACAATAAGCTCTCCAACTAATCAAAGCCTGACACCAATTTGCGCTCATGCAGATTTCTCGGGGATTGCGCTTGTTTGTTTTCTCCCATCCTCCAGCACTTAGCCACCATCCAGGCCCAGGCTAAAGTCACATGCTTCTTTGGATCGCGGCTCTTTATTAACGCCTATACATTACAGCGTGTTTACAAATCGCTTTAATTCGGACGACAGAGAAAGCCGGGCTCGTCTATAAATCTTCTCAGGCCATCTCGTCTCTTCCCAAGCGCGCACTGGCCCACACTTTTCAATTTGGCGAGGAGAAAAAAAAAAACAGGGGATTGAAGTAAAAAGCTCTCGCTTTAGAAGTGTAACGTTACATCTATTCTACTTTGTTCCAGCCTTTTGGGAGTAAGCAGAGGGCAACAATGCGGCCGGCTATCCGTTTACACTTTCTTTACAAGACCATGGCTGCTATAATTGCGTTCCGCGGTCCTTCTTTCCACGGCCTCGCTCCCTTTTAAAGGCCTTGTGGCCGCAGGATGATGAAGAAAAATGAAAGTCTGTTTGAGCGATTCGATTCTCGGCTGTGAAAATGCTGTCTGTGTCTTCTCCTTTTTTCTCTTCTCTCTTTTATTTCACTCCTGTGCGGCAAGGCCGGATTAAAGCACACTCGTTTCTGGTGAACACTCTGAGGAATCACTTTCCAATTAAGGCCATCGACGACGGGCCAAAATACCAAGTGTGATGGGGATTATGTACGAGATAATAAGGGTCGTAATGGCGAGTGGCTGCTGAAAAGACTGCAAGGCAGGATGATGTTAATTACTTATCGACTCTGTCCTTTAAAAAAGCAAAGGGTTAAGATACCTTCAAGTGTGTGGACAGTTTACTGACCTCTCTATGTGTTAACCCGTTAAACATTCACCTTTAAGCAGAACTTCAGTCACTCTACGATCATTTGCTGGAACTAAATGGTTGGGGTGAAACTACTGAAGAATACATGGGCGGGGCTATATGGCTGAAAGGTAAATGGGTGGAGCTGAACTGTTAAAGGCTGAAGGGGTGGGGATAAACCATTGTAGGGTTAAGACACCTTCAAGTGCGTGGACAGTTCACTGACCGCTCTATGTGTTAACACATTAAACATGCATCCTGAAGCAGCACTTCGGTCATTTTACGATCATTTTGTGGGACCGAAAAGGGGTGTGGCTAAACTGGTAGAGGCTGCATGGGTGGGGCTAAACTGCTGGATATTCAGTCTTTGCTTTTGTTCACAAACATGCTAAAATCTTTGACATTATTTTTATTATTATTATTATTTCTTTTTTTTTTTTATAAATCATGATGAGAAACTACATTTGCTATAGTTTGATTTGGCTGATCCAAGGATTGCTGGATCTCATTCTGGGTCATGCTGCTTGCTATCGCCCACCAGAGTCCAAGAGAGCAACATTTTTGGGTGGTCCGCAAATAATGCAATTGTTGGAAGCATCCCACTGTATGTGACTTTTTGGATAAATTGGGATAAAGTTTTGGAAAACTGGGATAAAATGTGCCTTGTTGCATTTCCCCCCACTGTACCAGGCTCATACCCAATCACATCACCAAACCCTGACATCTGTGAACTGCTGCACCCCTAACAGTATGAATGTCCAGATGTTCTGGAGCCTACTTTACGGGAAACAGTCAGGAGAACGAGCAGCTGAGCCAGTTCTTGGACTTTTAAGTGGTCAAAGCTCTTTGCACGTGTTCAGTGTAAACACACAGCCAGGGATGAGGGATGAGGGATACTGTACATCCTCATATTTTTAATATGTTTCTATTCATAGAGCCAAACCCCAGCTGAGGCCACAAATAGTGTCTCCAGGCTTTTGTTCTACAGATTCTTTCTGTAATTTGTTGTTTGTTTTGAACACAAAGAACAGGCACACTCGTCACCCAGTTTATGCAGCGTGTAGTTAATGTACGAATCCAAAACTCAGCTGTAATAAATTGCCTGCTGCCTCTCATTCAGCTCTGATACACATTTTC
>CM067523.1:18605878-18615878 GCA_034509495.1 Acestrorhynchus altus
AAGGTATCTCTTTTCCAGCTCCACTCTTTCTTCTCTTCTGAGTGTGGCAGCAGGTGTGAAACGAAAAGGGGTATGAGAAGAAAAGCAGACGCTCCACTTCATAATGAATAAGTAGCTGTTTCACACCAGAAAGCAGAGTTTCAGGCTGCAAGTCGTAGCAGTTGAGGATGCGCTTCAGTGTTCAGTATAAACAGGATGTGCTGGACTGTGTAACATTCATTAAATTAATTGCCATACGTCCAGCTTGGGTTTGGAAGTCTTTGGTGGCTGAGCTTCATCCCTCTTCCCTGACACACACACAGTTTATCCCCTCCAAATTTGAATGTGCCAATTACCCAACCCTGTTAGGACTCCCTCGTCAATGCTCCCGACACCACGAGGCTGCCATTGCGTCATTGCTGGGCAGCCAACTAACTCAGTGGAAAGTGCCACCTGCCACTTACAGACACCTGTATGGACAAGCATCACACTGTTTGTGATGTGGCAAGAGAGCGCCACCTATCCACCCAGGTAGAGCATGGCTAATTTTGCTCACAGCATGGGATTCGAAACTGTGAGCCACTCAGAGCCCCCTCTTCACATTGTTAAGGCTTGTCGACTGTCTGTCTGTATGTCTGTATAACATATATACTCATCATCATGCCTCATGTGGTTGGTGCGGAGCAACAGGTCACGCCACCACACCGTGTGGGAGACTGGGGTTTGATTCCCCGTTTGGACAACTATTTTGTGCTACACCAATAAGGGTCCTTGGACAAGACTCCTAACACTACTCTGGTCCATTTCTGTAACATGAATAATCTAAGTCACTCTGGATAAAAAGCAACAAGATCACAGATCATTTATCCAGAAGGTCTGGGTGATGTACAATGCCAGATCACCTTCGGTCTTCATTACCGGCTGGTCTCATCTCCAGACCTGTCCCTGATTGAAAATGTGTGGGATGCTATTGGACGCTCTATCAACACTCCACCCCTACCACACCATCTGCAGAACTGAGTGAGAACATTCAAGCTGCATGGGATGGATCATCACAGGACACCATTAGGAACCTCTACATCTGTACTGTAGCTCAATAAATATTGTCCATACAATATTTTTTATTGTTCTTGCTAACCTTTATCTTCCTTGCCAATACCTCTGCAATCCCACACTTCCATGCAACTATTTGTAAGACCATTTTTTGAGCATGTTTATTTATAAAGTCCTGGTGCTGTCCCATTTCTCTTAGACCTCAGTTCCACCGAGAATGCAGCACTACTGAACACAGAGAAACCTTGTGGACATAGTTGGGCTGCAGGAGCTTCAGATTAGTTAAAGCCTTATTTGTAACTGTAAGACTTCTTCAGTTAATGTTTATAGACTTAATTACTGATCAATGACAGTATGACTTCATGTTTATTTGGGTTTACTCTAAGGTTATTTAGAGCTAATTTCAGATATACACTCTCATTAACACAGACTTTATGTTTATTTGGGTCTTTCTAATGTTAAATGGAGTTAATTTCAGATATACACTCTCACTAACACAGACTTTATGTTTATTTGGGTCTTTCTAAGGTTATATGGAGTTAATTTCAGATATACACTCTCACTAACACAGACATTATGTTTATTTGGGTCTTTCTAAGGTTATATGGAGTTAATTTCAGATATACACTCTCACTAACACAGAATTTATGTTTATTTGGGTCTTTCTAAGGTTATATGGAGCTAATTTCAGATATACACTCTCACTTATCACTGACATTATGTTTATTTGGGTCTTTCTAAGGGTATATGGAGCTAATTTCAGATATACACTCTCACTAACACAGACTTTATGTTTATTTGGGTCTTTCTAGGGTTATATGGAGCTAATTTCAGATATACACTCTCACTAATCACTGACATTATGTTTATTTGGGTCTTTCTAAGGTTATATAGAGCTGATTCTAGATATACACTCTCACTAATCACTGACATTATGTTTATTTGGGTCTTTCTAAGGTTATATAGAGCTGATTCTAGATATACACTCCCACTAATCACTGACATTATGTTTATTTGGGCCTTTCTAAGGTACATGGAGATTTGCAGGTAGACACAAATGCTAAGAAGTTTTGGTTAAAGGCAAAATTTGTTCTGCTTTCAGTTATGCAACAGATCATGGTTGGCATTGTTGTTACATCAGTCATATTTGTGACTGATGTGCTACCTTGGCATCTATATTTTGAATAAACCCAGGGCAATTAAACCCCCCATCTAGCACAGTTATCAGTTCCCCTCGAACAGAATTATTCATGTTTTTCTACACAGAGAAATGCATGATTCACTCCCAGCCTCCCACTAATTAGCACATAGTATCCTGACATATTGATTATCGCTGTTCAGGAATAAAAAAGTCAGTGAGATTTCAGAGCAATAGGAGCCAAGCTATGAGAGCATGGGCCAATTTCTGTTATAAATGAGTAAAATCCCTGCAGGCAGCCTACAGTCTGTTCGGAGTTTAACTCTCTGTACTTCACATAATCATTTATGCATATAGTTTCCACTGGGGAGGAGGAAGACATGTCACGCCCACTTTCAACATAATCTAGAGATGTGTAAACAGTGTAGGATCACTCTCACTGCACAGAGATATCAAAATTATAGCTTTAGCTGAGTGATAAAGAAGCTCTGGCATCATGTGTTAAAAGCTGAGTCACACACAAATCATCCTAAATTTAAAGCACCAATTTTTCCGTGTCTGTTTTAAACAAACATCTCTTTATTAGAAGCAGTTTTTAATAGATACTTGGTGTGCCAAGTGTTTGTACTGTATCAATTCTCCCAAAACACCCCTTTGATTTTTTTCTTATAGCCATTTTTCAATTTTTCACCCCTACTAATTTAGACATGCCAATTACCCATCCCCCTAAGTAGTCTCTGACATTACATGCCCTGCTCTCGACGCCAGGGGGGAGAGATCGTCCACATGTTTCCTCTGAGTCATGTGACAATAGCCTACCGCCTCTTTTCGAACAACCGCCATTTGCATCGTAGCCAGGTGGCCATCGCGCTTGGAAGAGAACCCCGGATCCCCGGATCTGATGCAATGGTTGGCAGATGCCTGCGTCGACCAGAAGCACACTTATGAGATGTGGGAAGAGCGGCATCTACCCACCCACACCCCTATTGCTTTGGCTTTGTTAGGCAAACTTGGAGGGTACTGTGATGTTGCTTATTGGTTGCTATGATGTCTCTAGATGATAGTCACTGTGATGTCGCTATAGAATTGATAAGTGATTGATAGAGTGGTGCTACAGTAAATCAGGAGACTGCCATAGTGTGTAAGGTGGTTGCTAGTCTGTTGTTCAGTGGTTGCTATGGTACTGGGAACAGAAAATATAAGAGCGATATATACAGCGATATATACAGCTCTATACAATTTCTCTACTAGTTTGCTGTGGTGTTGTTAAGTGGTTGCTATGGAGTTGCAAGATGATGGTTGCTAGGGTGTTGTTAGGTGGCTGCGTGGTGGTTACTGGAGTGCTGCAAAGTGACTTATATCGGATCCCAGGTGGATGTTATGGTGTCTTGGATCAATGCTTCTCTGCTGCCTATTAATTGCTATGTTATCCTAAAGGGGAAAAGTAAAAAATGGGAGATAAAGGCATTGTGAGAGAGAGAGAGAGAGAGAGAGAGAGACAGAGAGAGAGAGAGAGAGAGAGAGAGAGAGAGAGAGAGAGAGAGAGAATTAGCAGACAGTGAGTGGAGTCTGGGTGTTAAAATGGCTGCAGAAGCTGCAAGACAAGACAGGCCATTGTCAGGAAACTAATAAAGAGGCTGGTTATGCAGAAGTGCAGTAATTACCCAGCCTGGGATATCAGTGTGGTATTTATGAAAACCGTGCATTCACAAAAGGGGGAGGTCACACTTACACACACACACATTCTCACACTCACAGGCCATCACACAATTAGTATTCCGCTCAGTGTCCAGCTTGAGCAGATAAGCAGACTTGACATTAGCATTTTATTCCTATATTTGGCTGAAGGGGGGCTGGTGGGGGTGACATTGATAAACATGACACCTCCTTGTATTGGAAAAATACAGCGTGCGACTGCAAACGCCTATGAACACATCAGAGAGGAGCCGCAAATGAAGAGAAATAAGAGCCTGCAAGATTGCATCGATCCAGAAAGGTGCAATCAGTGGAGCAGGTCTGCAGCACATTCAGTGCATCTATGAATATACTGAGTCATAAAACCGCAGAAGAACAGCGAGGATACAGTAAGTGACCTTTTAACCTGTTTTTACTTGGTGGTTGCTATGGAATTCCAAACGGTTGCTATGACCTTTCAAGGGGTTAGATAGTAGATGGTTGATAGTGAGCAATTGTATTAGATGGTTTCCATGATGTAGCAAGATATTCGTTACAGAGTTTCTAAGTGTTTTGTAGATGGTTGCTATGGTGTTGTTAGATGATGGATGGAAACAGACAATCCAGTAATTGACCTTTCTTTAGATGCCAGCACACACCAGTAGCCTGCCTGTGACTGTTCTAAAGGGGAGTCTCTCATGCTTGTTTAGTCCATTCAAACAGGGGGTGACATTGTCTGTTCAAAATTGGGGATGAACATTTTGTCCCCTAAAAGGGGGTGTAACATTTTTTTGGCCAGGTGATTGTAAAGCTATAGTTGGTGGTTATTCTGGGGTTTCTATGGTGTTGCAAGGTAGTTGCTGTGCTGACACTATGAAGGAAGGAGTTACACACCATCGATGAGCGGCAGCCAAGCACGGAAATGACCGTCCAACTAGGGGACTGCATCGAGCACTATACACACCCTTTCACACACCAGGTCAATTTCCAGTAGCCAATTCAGCTGATATCCATGTTTTTTGGAATGTGGGAGGAAACCCACCCAGACAAAGGTAAACATGGACACTCCACCCACTTAAAGCCTTGAACCCAAGACCCCAGTGCTGGGAGTGTGAATGTGCTAGTTGACGGTGCTTGACGATGGAAGCTACGGTGCTCTAAGCTGTTAGGTGGTTGCAATGGTGTTTGGTGGTGGGTGTTGTTTGCTAGTGCATTGCCAGATGGTTGCTGTGGTACCCCATTAAGCTGCTGTAGAGTTAGAGTAGGGCATGAGTTTGATACTGTATCGTTGAGGGTAATTGCAATTCCCTAAAACTGAACAGACTGGAGACAGAAGCTGAAGTTAGTGTGAAGGAGAGCAGATCCATTAGGAGAACAATAAAAGACCATGACATCGATTTTGCTTACGGTCGATTCTGTTGACATACTTTTATCACATTTGTGTTTACCAGGGAATTCCTACTGAGGTCACACCAGGTCACATCATCACTTCTACAGAGATATAATCAGATTTACTGACAATACAGACTGTCACCCAGGGTGGCACCAGACAACTTGGCAACTCTGCAATGCGCTGGCTCCATTATAGTCACAATAACACCAGAAAAATATCAATAACCAGTATTAGAGCATCTTTCTATTTTAACACACAAGAGATACACTGATTAACCATAAGATTATGACCACATCCTTGTTTCTACATTCACTGTCCATTCTATCGGCTCCTCTGATCACACAGGAGCACTTTGTAGTTCTATAATTCCAGACTGTAGTTCATCTGTTTCTCTGCAGACTTTATTCTCCTCCTTTCACCCTGATCTTCAACGCTCAGGACCACCAAAGGACCACCACAGAGCAGGTACTGGGTGATGGGTCATTCTTAGCACTGCATTGCAAGTCAGACACAGTGGTGCTGCTGAAGTGTTTAAACCCTTTAAATCCCCACCAACTCTCTACACCACCTACTCCCTACCCCAGCTCAACAAACCCCACCCCTAACCCATTTAATCCCTATTACCCCCCCCCACAAACACCCACCCCCCACCTACCCCATAAATCCACCTTTACACCACCTTCAATATAAACCCCACCTTTACTCCACCAACTCCAATCAACTCCAATCAACCCCCACCCACCCCCTACCTACCCCATCAAACCCCACCTCTTCACCACCTAACCCTTATTAACCCTTATTACCAACAACTTACAAACTCCACCCACCCCACCCTGCCAATGAAACCCCAATTCTACACCAACTAATCCACTGCCACTACCAAACCCCAGCTCAACAAATCCCCACCTATCACATCAAATCATATCAAACCCTACCTACGCCATCAATCCCCACCTCCACACCACCTAAGCCCTATCAAACTCCACCCCTACCCAACACACACCATCGAGAGAGAGAGAGAGAGAGAGAGAGAGAGAGAGAGAGAGAGAGAGAGATAAAGAAACTGGTATAAGTAATCACAGCAGAAGGATGTGCACACACATGCTTACACACACACACACACACACACACAAACACACACACACACACACACACACACACACTCTTGTTCATACATATGGAAGGACACACACACACACAATCACACACATACACCCAGACAGACATACTCAGTCACACTCATCGAACCAGTCTGCTACAAAGAAAGCCATCAGTCTGTGTGTGTGTGTGTGTGTGTGTGTGTGTGTGTGTGTGTGTGTGTGTGTGTGTGTGTGTGTGTGTGTAACTTCAGAGGCCGGCCTGTTAGCCATTAACGATTCATGATTCATCTGGATCTCATATTATAACGCCCTGAATTTTTCATGCAGCCCTTCAATGCCAAGAAAAAAAGAGCAGAATTGAAATGAAATGTTGTCTGTAGCTCGTCAGCCAGTCTAACCCACACTGTTACAGAACCGATCCGAACAGGGCCAATTTGCTGGACACAACGCCTTCTTCAAGGATGCACGCTTGTACACCAAGAGCATGCAGACACTGGGACATTGTGTGTGTCTGTTAAGATCTCCCACTCTGCTACCCCAGGCTGAACCTGACTGGTTCCCAAGCCTAAACCCAACTACGACTTGAGCCAAAACCAAACAATACACAAAAATAACAACTGAAAAAACCTGCTACCCAACCCAAACCCAACTGCTACCCAACCTGAGACTGACCCCAACTTCTACCCAACCCAAACCCAACTGCTACCCAACCTGAGACTGACCCCAACTTCTACCCAACCCAAACCCAACCGCTACCCAACCTGAGACTGACCCCAACTGCTACCCAACCCAAACCCTGACTGCTACCCAACCTGAGACTGACCCCAACTGCTACCCAACCCAAACCCAACCGCTACCCAACCTGAGACTGACCCCAACTGCTACCCAACCCAAACCCTGACTGCTACCCAACCTGAGACTGACCCCAACTGCTACCCAACCCAAACCCAACCGCTACCCAACCTGAGACTGACCCCAACTGCTACCCAACCCAAACCCTGACTGCTACCCAACCTGAGACTGACCCCAACTGCTACCCAACCCAAACCCAACCGCTACCCAACCTGAGACTGACCCCAACTGCTACCCAACCCAAACCCTGACTGCTACCCAACCTGAGACTGACCCCAACTGCTACCCAACCCAAACCCAACCGCTACCCAACCTGAGACTGACCCCAACTGCTACCCAACCCAAACCCTGACTGCTACCCAACCTGAGACTGACCCCAACTGCTACCCAACCCAAACCCAACCGCTACCCAACCTGAGACTGACCCCAACTGCTACCCAACCCAAACCCTGACTGCTACCCAACCTGAGACTGACCCCAACTTCTACCCAACCCAAACCCAACCGCTACCCAACCTGAGACTGACCCCAACTGCTACCCAACCCAAACCCTGACTGCTACCCAACCTGAGACTGACCCCAACTGCTACCCCACCCAAACCCGACTACTACCCAACCTGAGCCTGACCCCAACTGCTACCCAACCCAAACCCAACTGCTACCCAACCCAAACCCAACTGCTACCCAACCCAAACCTGACAGCAACCCAACCCAAACCCCGACTGCTACACAACCTGAGTCTGACCCCAACTGCTACCCAACCCAAACCCGACTGCTACCCAACCCAAAACCAACTGCTACCCAACCTGAGTCTGACCCCAACTGTTACCCAACCCAAACCCGACTGCTACTCAAACTAAGCCTAAATTTGACTGCTATTTGACTCTGGCCCAACTGCTACCTGACCCAAACCCAACAGCTCTAATCCATCTGCTACCTGATCAAACCCCAAACACTACTCCAAGACCAACAGCTGATAAACCAGAACTAAACTGATACCTAACCTGAACCCAATTCCATCTGCCAGCCAATCCAAAACCAAACACAACTGCTCTCTCTTTCTCTTTCTGTTGACCAACAGTAACAGTTCTGACTGGGTTTGAGAGAGAGAGAGAGAGAGAGAGAGAGAGAGAGAGACAGACATTAAATATGAGGAAGACAAAACAAATATACTATTTGTTCTACAACTGATCTAAACCTGACACTTTGATCATGTACCAGATGTCTAGTCTGTCTGTAGTGTGTGTGTGTGTGTGTGTGTGTGCGTGTGTGTGTGTGTGTGTGTGTGCCTGCAGCTCTTCTATCCTATCTGGGTGATTTTTCTCGACTCGTCCTCACAGGATCATTAAACAGAAATAATTCATTTGTGATAAAGGTCAGTGCCACAGTCTGCTGCCTTCCCGAAGTTCGGCGAGGCGTCAAAGAAAGGCAGCGAGACGGTCCCGGGCCATCGATTCGCCGTGGAAATTTCTACTCCTCTCCCTAGCACTAACGAACATTAACACGGTAAATCTGTAGAGTGGCCTCGGCTGTGCCAAATGTCATTGGCGTCGACATCCACTCCCCCTCGACCGCAACCCCCCTGCCCCCAACCTCCTCGGCTTTGTTGTTATTTTTTGGGATGCTTGAGCAGAAGCTACCAGCAGCTGTTCTTAAACATCCAGAAATAGGCCTCTCACGCTCTCTCTCCTCCCACCAGTGCTCATTGTCTTTCTCGCCTGCCCACGTTTGCTCCCAGCTAGCTAGCCGTGCAGCCAAATGCACATCGAGGAGCACAATGACAACAACCATTCTTAACGAGATTACTCCATCCGCCCAGTTTGGCTCCTGGGCTCCTTGGATAGTGGAAAGGGGGAAAGGGGGTGGTTGGAGAGGATGGGGGGGGCTGTTTGGGGTTTGGGATAAGCCGAAATGCCTGCATCTCCCCAGGCACCGGGTAGCATCCGTTAAGAGGCTGCTGCTTAACTCCGCCAAGCTTCCACAGAATGCACGCTGGATGACTTAGCTGTCCACAATGACTTTAGCGGAGACCAATTAAGGGGGTTTAAATAATTATAATCAAGTGTTTAAGTAATCAGGATTGAGTAACTGCAATCTAATATGACGGTGAAATTACCCAGCCAGCCGAAGCTCAGCCGGGACTTGGGGTGTGTTGGCATACTGTGGCAAATAGAGGGCGCTTTTGAAAATGATCATCTTTGAAAGGGAGTTTAATGGACAACATTTCACATAAAGTCAGGAGTTGAGATGGAAACAAAGGCTTACAGTCATACAAACTGGCGTTTGGTGGGAAACAGTACCTTGTTGAGACCTAACAACTCCTTACACTGGTGGTGAATAGAAGCCGGTGTCACCATGACTACTATTCACCCAATGGTGACCATACACATACAGTGGTATTCAAAAGTCTGGGCACCCCTGGTCAAAATGACCGCATTCTCTGCTCTTTTGACTTTTTCGATGATGTTCAATGATGTTCAGACTGGGAGGGCCAGGGTCAGCTCAGGCCTTTTATCACCAAACATACCTTTGCTTATTGTAGTCAAAGAGCTCGATTTTAACCTCATCAGTCCACAGGACATGATTTTCTTCTGATGACTCCTCCGTGAAGGTCAGGAGTCAGCAATATGCAAACATTAGGATCGTCGCACTCAATTCATTTCCTTCCCTGATTAAAGTGTAATATGACGTGTAATAATTAATGTATAGAGTGGTGAGTATGTTGTGATTTGGTTTTCAATGCCGTGTGTAAATTAGTTTTAGCATGAACAGTTCTGATGTCGTTCTTCATTGATGGATTAAAAACAAAGAA
>CM067523.1:18620878-18755878 GCA_034509495.1 Acestrorhynchus altus
TGATCACTATTGGTGGCCACGAAGGGAGTCTAATATACATGCCTATGTCCAGTCCTGTTCTTTGTGTGCCAGGACTAAGCCACCCAAATCACTTCTGGTTGGCAAGCTTGAGCGTCTACTTATTCTCCAAAGACCATAGTTCCACCTCCCCATAGATTTCATCAATGACCTACCACCATCTACCACTCCTCACATCAGCCCATCATCCCAAATCTAATGAACAAATTGAGCAGCTTAATCAGAAAATTGGCCACCTGCTTCATCACGAATGCCATGATCAACAAGGTGAATATTTCCTTCCTGCCCTGGATGGAGGATGCCCAGAATTCAGTGTGCAGTTCTTCCACAGGCTTGACCCCTTTCCAATTTTTTACCAGGGGATCAGCCACCATTGTTACCCTGGAACACAACAAGGACAGAGGCCCCTGCTGTAGACAAATGGTTTGCACACAGAGGCAGGGCATGGAGCAGATGCATGCTGGGCTTGGATTGGTCATTAGAAGCCAAAAGGAACAAGCTGATGGTCATAGAGGTGAAACCCCTTGGGGTTTAGCCAAATTATGTCTTTCTTGTAAGAAACTGAGCCCTCACTTTGTTGGTCCCTTCAAAATCTTGTGAAGGCTTAACCCTGTAACTCTTGCCCCATCATTATCATGTGTCACCCAGTTTTCATATGTCTCTCCTTTTTCCTGGTCCACTGGACATGTCCACAGGAAGTTTCCCAGCTTACAGGGTCAACGTGTCATGGAGACTCCATATCCATGCCACTCAATACCAACCCATACCCATACCATTCCATACCAATACTCATCCATACACAAAACACTCCTTATCCATAACCATAACATTCCATACCAATGTCATCCATACCCTTGACATTCCATTCCAATACCCCCCCCCCTTACCCATACCATCCATAAAACTATAAAAGTAAAGATGTTTATTTTTTTTTTCAGTTTCTATGATTTTATGATTTTCAGCATTCATCTGATTTTCTTCCTCCAGTGTATGATTACAGTGACATGTTGGATCAGATCTAATAGATGGACAACAGTGTTCAACACCAATAACTCGCTTGGCCAGTGACTAGTTTGTTAAAACCCCCTCTGTGTCTTTCGGTCACACCAAACAGAGAGCTCCTTAGCACAAGTACTCAGTACCCTGCCAGGAACTCTATCAGGGCCACCTGCTTTCAGGCTCAGCATGTGACAAACATCCAATGAGGAGAGTGTAAGTAGGTGATCATGGAGAGGATGATCTGTTTTAGAAAAGACCACCTTATTCCCTGGTCAAAATGGGCATAGTAACTGTTTAGCTCATCAGGGAGAAGCATACCTGGTAGATGGTACAATGCTAAGTGGTTTAAAGTGCTCATCAACCTGCTGTTTGTAGTGGTGCTTATAGAGATCCCTTTCCTCAGGTTGGCTCTGGCAGAGCTGTAAGCCTCCCAGTCTCCAGACCTGAAGGCAACATCTCTGGCTTTGAGGAGCTATCAAACATCTCTATTCTAGGGCTTCTGGATGGAGAAAGTTATTGTAGTTTTTTGAGATGTCACTTTGTGTCACAACAGCTGTTGATACGTTTCAGAACAGAGTTGGTGTAGATGTACATGTTGATGTGTGTGGTTGATGTCTGTGGTGAGCAGCAAGCTCAGTGCAGTCAGTGTGCCGGAACAGGTGCTGAAAAAAGGAGTCAGCTCCATCCATCCAGATCTTCACAGAAATGGCTATAGGTTGATCCTACAGGGTGACTGGCGTGTATTTGGGGAGCAGGAACAAAAAGAGATAGTCTGAGGTGAGGGAGGGGTATGGCTTGCATAAACCATGATGATGTAAACTTTATCTAAATGTGAAACTTTGGAAGTCCAGACCTCAGATTGCTATGTTTAAAGACCCTCTCTACAATAAAGGGTCAGTCCAGGTGCACAGCTTTCTAATAGCAGCACAAATAAGTTGCATAGCTGTTGTCACATTGGCAATTGGAGGTACATAAACAGCAACAACAACAATGCAAATAAAATCACAGGGCAGGAAAGTAGTCTGCACTGAAATCTATGAAAAGAACAGATTATTAGCAAAACAGTGGGACTCCAAGATGAGTCCATGCACTGTGCTTTGTTTACATAGACACAGTTTCATCTGCAGCAGATTTTCCTTGTAGTCACCACTGACCTTTTTGCTCTGAATGGTACCCATCCCTCCAGTTCCACCACACAGTTTGCCACATCGCTGCTCACCCATGCTTTCTCTGTGTGAGGGTCCACATCTTTAGCCCATACAGAAAGTATCACAAAGAGATTATGAATATCTATCTACTTCAGTGTTCCTTAAGGAACCAAAAATATTATTTTATGGGAGGGCTGGAGATCAATTCTGGTTCTGGAGCTCTTCAAGCCTTCACTGTGGTTGGCAGCCCTGTTCTGTGGTATCACTTCTAAGACTCAAGCTTCTGTTCACCACAAAATAAATAAAACCCTGAAAAGGTACAGGAATGGTCATCTGTTGCCGTAATATAAATAAGCATCTGTCACATCCAACACTTTGAATTCTTTCTTTTCATTTCATTTCATTTCATTTCATTTCATTTCATTTCATTTCAAACAATTCATTCTTTTATTGTTTACATATTTTTCACATTAATTTACTGCAATTTAATGTAAAACAATTAGAAATGAGCAAACAATTATCATTTGAATACAAAATCCCTTGATTGCTTTATACAAACTGTAATAATTGTCATATATTAAATACAAATTAAAGAATTCTTCAGCATCAGCCTGTAGTATTTCAGATTTTTGTTAATTGGATGTGAACGTGTTGATGCAACACGCAGGATAACTCGTCTGAGCCATCTGTGATTCGTCAGGATGCTCCCAACATACCACAAGCAAAAAAAAAAAAAAAAAAACAATAAAAAAAAACTCAATAGGGATTTAAAAGCTGTTTTGCATATTGTAGCCTTTTGCAATATTTGTATCTGTAAAGTCAATATTCCAATATTATGATAATGAATTATAAATAGCACACTGTGCAGCCGTAGACATAGGCCGGGCTTACAACAGACAGTTAATTGAGCGTGCAATTCTGAATTAAGCCTGAATATATTAGCATGAAGTGTGTCAGCAATAAGTTTAGAATCCAAATTTGACAACAGCTGGACAAAATTTTGTCTGAACTAAACTGTAACCCAGCATAAGTGTAAACTGTAAACTGCAAATGGACATAATTCCATCTGATCCTGAATGTTGTGAGAAAATGATCTCTGATCTCAACTGTAACCCAACACAATTCTATATGAACCCGACAAAATTCTGTTTGAATCCAACCATAACGCAACGCAATTTTCACAAATTTAGTGAAAAACAGTTGTCTAAACTTCACTGTAACCCATCTGTCACAATAAACAACAGTTCACAGAATCACAAGATTATATCTGAACCCAACTGCTGCATTGAATCTCTGCCTGAACCCGAACTTGACCGTACACCAACACGATTCCGTGTCAACCCAACCGTAACCCACCAAATTATGTCTGAACCTGAACGTAACCCAATCTGAAACTGTCTGAAGACCAAATGAATAGCCTAATTATGAGCTATCCAAAAATAATTCCACTTCAACAAATTTATTCCACAAATGTATTCATCAGTCACTGCCTTCAAACAAGCTCACAAAGGATTCATGTAATAATCCTTACATATTGTATTCTTCTCATGCTGGCCTCAGACCTCATTTCCATCCACATTAGTGACTCCATTGTGCCAGATTAAGAATCATTTTTAGTAATAAAGTGGGGGAGAATAAAGAAAGTAGAAAACAAAAGTACAGGGACTTGACAGGCTAACCTGAGTAAAATAAGTATCTCAGAAATGAAGTCTAAACCTGACCGAACCTCAGTGGAGACGGTCGAGTCCATCATGCTCAGACTGTCAAGCTGTAGGATGAGCCAATGGCACTGAACTTGTGAAAGCTGGAGAAAGTCAAATACCCCCTCCACACCCTCACAGCAGGCTGGCTGGCTCGGCCTCCTCACACTAATCAGGGCATTAGAGGCTTGGACTAGGTGAGGTTTTGCCCACAGAGCTGACCATACGGTTCTCCTTTTCAAGAAGTGTGTCTTCGAAAAGGTTCAGGGGCAACTTGCCTGCATCATGCTCTTCCGAGAAACTGCAGAAAATCTTGAGAACTGGAAGAGAAATGTTCTCACTTGTTGGAACATTCTGAAAAGCTTAGTTTCCCCAGATATGTGGTTGTGTGCAGTACCCTGCACATGTTCCACCACAGCAGAAATACGGAGAGTACATCAGCGGCAGGTGAGATCTATAGCTGCGGTTCTCTGGAGAGAAATAGCTGTGAGGATATGGATAATTGATGTGCTTTTGAGAGCAGGTCCAGCCAGGGCAACCATTGAGCAAAGATCAGCTCTATGGCCTTCGGCAGACAACAGAACCAAAAGAAATGCGTTGGAAAAAAAAGAGATGTAGCATCCAAAATTTATAGTTTAACATCACTAAATAAAACAAAGAGCTCAAATGGAGGCAAGAAATCACACGACTCTTCATGTAATGTTGCTGTGAGAGTTTGGTGTGTGAACATGGTCCAGCGTACTGCAGCATGGATGAGAAGGTGGGGCAAAAACCAGCACCTGCTACCTTCACGCTACAACATAAAGGTGCTTCAGATGTTTTTTTGCATCACGCCATAGAAGAACCACATTGGATCCAAAGGTGTAGTACATTTTTGGCTGCAGTTAGACATAATGGGGCCAAAAACATACTTTGCTCTGTTTATTTTCAATGAAAACTGATTTACTGGTCAAAAGTTTTAGAACAACACCAACTAAGTCATTGACATTATTTGAAGATGCGATCTTAATATTTTGAGATACTATCTGATTATTTTGACTTTATCTTCTATTATTTTGAGATTCCTTTATGCTTTTTAATGTTGTATGTTTTTCTTTTTTGTTTTGTTTGTTTGTTTTTGGTGGGCAGGGCTCCAATAGGAAAACTGAACTCATGACATTGGCTTCATATGGATTTCTCTAAAGGAATAAGCTATGCTGGTATAAATTATCATGCACCATCTTCTTTGTAAAATGTCTTTTGTAGACATTATAATGTGACAATGACAACGCAGTGTTGTGGCAAATAATGTGGTAGGGAGTGCAGTAGCACAGTTTGGTCCAACACTGCTTTTATACAAAGGCTCTTCCAATTGTTGGAATTGATTTTCAAAGTTTAATTTACTTCAATTACTACAGAGCAGCTGTATGTTGTTAGCCCATTATTTGTTACCTTAAAATGACCTTTTTTTTACAATTTACATTATATTTCATTTTTAGTTCTTTTTTTTTTTTTTTCCTTAAAAGCCCAACAGTTTAGGGCTTAGCTTTGCACCATGTCCAGTTTATTCACTGGACTGTACTTAAAAGTCAATACAAACTTGAAAACATTGTTTTAAAACTTGACCAGTAGTGTATACAGCACCAATACAAGAGATCTGGGTCCAATCCTCTTTTGATCAAGGAACCAAACCTCAGAAGGGGATCACACCTCCTCTGGTTGACACTGGAGAGCAAAGAAGACCAAAACGCAGCAGTAAAATGTACTGGAAGGTTCTTCTGGGAACCAAAAGTGGTTCTTCTAGGGCAGGGCTGAACAGAGGCATTTATTTTATAAGACTGTATATCGCTTTGAAACAAACTTTGATACCCTGTCTTGCAGCTTCCTGCTGTGTCCTTCTCTTCCCTCGCTGAGGACACACGTCCCCTTTCATTCGTTCTTCCAGCAGTGTGTCAACCAAACAGAGCAACGCTGACACACTGCTGGCAGTTAACACCAAACGCCATCACATGAAGCATGGAGAACACAAACCCAGACGTCAGCTCAAGTGATTCGCTCTTTATATCTTTACTGTCAGTGTGGCTTTCTCTCCGTTCACTACAGCAGACCCAACGAAGGCTTTTCGTAATCTTAAAGGGTCTATATCGTGCAAAACTGAATTCCATTCCTTTTGTTTGATCCATTTCAGTTCACATATCCAGGTTTCTGTGCAATTGAGATGATCCGCAAACAGGGGGCAGAAAGCAACAGAGCTCTACTCTTCACACTGGAGAACAGCAATGACAAGGAGCTGTTCTGCAGTAAAACCGCAGTAAATATGGAAACGCAGCCTTTAACATTGTGAGA
This sequence comes from Acestrorhynchus altus, assembly GCA_034509495.1. Lineage (NCBI taxonomy): Eukaryota > Metazoa > Chordata > Actinopteri > Characiformes > Acestrorhynchidae > Acestrorhynchus > Acestrorhynchus altus. Next base: position 18,627,069 of record CM067523.1, read on the forward strand.
AGATCACACCCTTTTGCCATTGAAGGGCTGCCACTAACGTCTATTTTACTTTCTAACAACTGTCCAACAGTGCTCATCATTTTTAGTCATCAAGTTGGTATTTTGACAAACTCATTATTTTAAGTTACTGTAATTTTTATTGAGATACTAAGTCAGTGTTTTGAGATATTTTACTTACTATCTTGTCATATCTGAGATTTCAATTTCATTATTTTTAATTATCAACTCAGTAATTTGATAATAGTTTTAGTTATTGTCTCTTTATTTCTGAGATGCTAAGTCAGAATTTTGAGATACTCATTATTTGCAGTTACTATATCACTTTTTTAAGATACTGTGTCATCATTGTGGGATACAAAATCAGTACAAAATCAGTAGTTTGAGATACTCATTATTTAGTTACTATTTAACTGTTTTTGAGATACTGATTTGAGATACTTTCTCAGGATTTTCGGATACTCTTTATTTTTCATTACTGAGATATTATTTTATTATTATTGTGTATTTTGAGGTACTCATTATTTTTGTTACTATATCATTATTTTTGAGATACCATTTCATCATTTTGTGATACTAAGTCAGAATTTGCTCATTATTTTTAATTTCTATGTCTGTTTCTGAGATAATATTTCATCATTTTGAGATAGTTTCTCAGTATTTTGAGATACTCATTATTTTTAGTCATTATTTTTGAGACACTAATCATTTTGATACACATCGCTGGTATTTTGAGATCATTGTTATTTTTAGTTACAATCCCATTATATTTGAGATACTATTTGGTTATTTTGTGACGCTTCCTCTGTATTTCGAGATTTTCATTATGTTTAGTTACTATAACTTTTATATTTATTTTAAAGAAATACAAACTTCACACTGGCTGAGCACACTTTACAAAGCCAAAAGCTCGGAATTGTATCTGAAATGTTCAGAAAATATCAAATTTAAGTTAACCACACAAAACTTCTGAACAGGCCTGTGTGCTATTTCAGTTGTTATGTCTTCCCTGTCATTCTAAACTCTGGAAGTGAAAATGAAGAAAATCCCGTCTGTCCTGAATAACAGTACAATCAGCTCATATATTTGACCGTCTCTCAGGTGTAAAATGAATAAAAGTGTCTCCTCACCTTGAACGGGATCATTGAAGCTCTAAAGAAGCAAACATTGGATTCATATCCCATTTCTGGAGCAGCCATTGAACTCCACGAAACTAATCCACTCTGGCTTTCATTACCAAATGACAAAGCACCCCTAATTAATATTTAATAGAGAAGTAATTAATTTTTAATACTGTAATGTAATTAATAATAACATAATGAATATTTCAGGGTTAAGTTATAGGCTTGGATTGAGGCTAAAAAGGATGTCATTTTTTTCATGGGTGCGTGGCACTTATTTCACTCTAATTAGAGATCATTTGGGCACAACTTTATTAATAAATATAATGCACATTTCAAAAACAAATTCAGTAACTCTGTTTTTCTTTACGTTTCGGAAGCAGAACAAGAGCTGCGGATGTCTCTATAAATGTGACTCGATGAGTAGAAGCACAATGTTTCATTACCTGAACTTGATATTATACCTGGGGTTCAGGAGAAAAGTGGAACAAATTGAACTGTGACACACTGTGTTTTCAAAAAAGATATGTTATTCATCTCACATCACCAGGCAGGTTTCTGGAAGCACTACGGGAAAATATTGTCTGAAGACATATCAGTTTTCTTTTACTTTGCTGAATAAATAAAGTCACTTTCAGCCAGAGTCTGATAGGTAGGCAGCCTCTTGGGGGAGTGGGAAGGTGGGGGTGACCAGCAACATATATATATATATATATATATATATATATATATATATATATATATATATATATATATATATTCTATATATATATATATATTCTATTTTATTTATTTATTTATTTATTTATTTTTATAGCGGCATACACCAATAAGTTGCCAATATTATGTAATTGACTCAAGTGTTTCTATACTATTGACCATCCGATCAGCTCCTCCTCTGACCATACAGTGGTTCTGTAGTTCTAGTGTTCCTGAGACTGTAGTTCATCTGGTTTCTCTGCAGACTTTATTCTCTCCTTTCACCCCTGGATTCAAATGCTCAGGGACTTCACAGGACCACCCACAGAGCAGCTTATTATGTGATGGTAGCTCAGTGTGTGCTGTACCAGGACCAGACTCAGCAGTGCAGCTGGAGTTTTAAACCCTTCATTGTCATGCCCTAGAGCACTGATGAAGGACCTAGAAGATGACCACAACAGAAACTGTGGATGAGCTGTTTTACATCTATAAGGTGGAGCAACTATGTGCACTGAGTGTACAGAGAGTGGAGAGTTAAATGGCCCAGCAGCACCAAGGTGTCCGATGCACAACACACACTAACACACCACCACCATGTCAGTGTGACTGCAGTGTTGAGAACGACCCACCAGCCACACAATGGCTGCTCTGTGGTGGTCCTATGGGGTCCTGATCATTGAAGATCAGGGTGAAAAGGAGGGAATAAAGTTCGCAGAGAAACTGATGAACTACAGTCTGGAATTATAGAACTGTGGACAGTGAATGCAGAAAGAAGTCAGAAAATAGTCAGACATTGGTGGGATTTTTTGATTCGATGCATTTTTTTTTCCCCCAATACATACGTGACATATAGAGAAACACAGTGTTTCATTATTGAACACATACACATGAGGCTCCAGAGAAACGGAGAGCGAACTCATCTGTAACACTTTGGGTTTTTTTTGTGTGTTTTTTTTATTTAAACTAGTGTTATTCATCTCACATCGCCAGACAGGTTTCTAGAAGCACGGCGGGAAAATGTTGTCTAAAAGACATCGCTTTCTTTAAGGAATAAATAATAATCAAAGTCACTTTTCCGCCGCTTTCCAGACTGACAAGGCACAGCATTCGCATAATATACCTGGCCTTCGGAATATTAACAGCTTGTTATCAATTCTCTGTGTGCCAAATGCATATGATCCCACTGGAGATAAAAGCGTCGGACAGCGAAAAAGCGGATCGAGCACTTCCAAGGACGCTTTTTGTGTACAGTACACATCTGCACTGCAGCGAGAAGAATAGAGTCCACAATTATCCATTCTGATAAAGCATTACACCAAATTACAGCCAGAAGAGGAGAAAATAAAAGAGCATGCAAGATACAATCTTACTGACATTTGCTGTAATCAAACTGACAATATCTAAAGTAAACAGACTCGCATTACGCTTTGTTGTGCAAAGATGGCAATTTGTCCTAAGTTTCTCCTGTTTCTGCGCCTTTATTTCCAGCTTTTACGAAATCGTCGAGCTGTCAACTTTGTAATCTGCACAAAAGTTAAAAGAGACTAAAACGCAGCGACATGCTGGATGGGTTCAGGCAGCAGCAGAGTTCATCTGTGAAACCCTCTCATAAATGATCAGACAGGCCTCCTGCTGGGGTTAAACGGGTGCTGAGGTTTAATGTGAACACAACTGATGTCCACGCTATTTGTTGAATGAACATCATACCCCCCACTGAGCACTCAGCACCAAGTAGCTAATAAAGGTGATGCTTGGAAACAAGAGCATGTTAATGACTTTGGGAGAGCATCGCCATGCTGGTTCTTCATCAAGGCTTCTCGCTGTTGCACTTAGACCAGCGCCCTGGGTAAAACTCAACTGATCCTGGAGGTTGCTGCAACTGTAGCTGCTGGCTGGGTTCCCAAATCCCAAGACTTGGACCAGTTGTGTTCTGGGGTAAGGAGCCAATCCTTACCCAGCTGTGGTCCAGAGGTAAGAGTGAGCTGCCTTGGGCTGGGAAGTAGCCCATTACTGACAGGGCTGCAAATGAAGTGGTTGTTGAGGAAGGCACTGACCCACAAAGTGCTCCTGCAGAGGAGGAGGCACTGTGCCTGTGGTGTGTGTCACTCACCAGTGTGTGTTCACTGCACAGATGAGGATTTCAGATCAGCAGAGTGACTGTTAACATATTTATTTTCCATTGCCACATTTGTATTAGTGACTTTTTATTTTAACATGGTCTTCGTGATGTAGTGGTTGCATGGAGCTGCTTACTGCTCCGTCTTCCTAAATTAATCCTGCTGCTCCCTTAACCAATCCAAAGGAGCCCCTCTCTCAGCGGTCCGCTCATTCGTGGCCTGAATTCAATTGCCAGTCCAGTCCTTCACGGTGGACACAAACATATTTCGTTACATACAAGTAATAATAAACAAAAATAAATAAATAAAAAGTTTGGGAGCAACTAAAACAGAATTATTAATGAACCAAAACGGTTCTTTAGGGAACCAAATATGGTTCTCACAAAGAACCATCATAGCACCATTATTTTTAGTCCAGGAGGACCTCAGACGAGACCTCATGTTTCTCCCTCTCCTCTGGTCTCTTCTGTCTCCGCCGTTATCCCTGACTTCGTCAGTGCTAACGGTTCTCTGCGGCTGGCAGCTGGTGCTTAGAAGGGGTTCTGCGACAGGCAGGAGCTCAGAGCGCCATGTATAATTAAACACTCAGACTGCTGCGCAATAAAAGCTAAAGGACGGAAACGAGGAATTTTGGCCTGAGACGCTCGATAATCAACACACAACCACATGCTGCCTGCCGGAGCGGGGGTGAAGAGAAAAAGAGAAAGAGACACACCGATTTATGACCCATTTGAATTCCATACACACACCTCCCACTTGATTTGATTCATTTTTAATTAGGAGACGGAGCGAGAGAGGAAATTGTGACTGCAGATCTAAGGTGATGAAGTAAGAGAGATTAACAGAGAGAGAGAGAGAGAGAGAGAGAGAGAGAGAGAGAGAGAGAGATTAACATGAGCGAGGAGGAGAGAGAGCGAGGAGGAGGGTGGGAGCAGAAGGGTTTTCAATCTCTTCGACACTGTGGCTTTCATCACGCTGCAACATGGAACTTATCTGTTTCTGCAAGCCATGTTCAGCAGCACTTAACCTTGCAGGAGAAAAAACAGCAACAGTAAGAAAAATGCAACCTAATCAACCCTGGCCCACCAAGGCGGACGAGCTAAACGCAGCCACCCACCGTTCCTCACTTCTATTGGCCTGCAGTGTCATCCTGTAACCACTGATTCACATGTAATTTACACAGTTAAAGAGATCGACAGGCAGAACACAGTACGCTGGTTTCCCTTTTACACCAGGCTCAGTCCTTTAGCCAAGAGTCCATATTAGTCCTGCACCAGCATTTCAGAACCAAGAGCCAGTATCAGTGCTGGTATCAGATCAAAGCTGTAGTCACGCTTGAATTTTGATTATGAGTGCAAAACCTTGCATTTAGAACTTAACGAAGAGACTGTAGCTCTCCTCCTCAGTGTATATCACAATACCTACATTTAGAGTTATTAATATTCACCCCAACGAGAGACTGTAGCCCTCCTCCTCAGTGTATATCACAATACCTACATTTAGAGTTATTAATATAACCCTAACGAGAGAGACTGTAGCTCCTCCTCTCAGTGTATATCACAATACCTTACATTTAGAGTTATTAATATTCACCCTAATGAGAGATCAGAAGCTCCTCCTCCTCAGTGTATATCACAATACCTACATTTAGAGTTATTAATATTCACCCTAATGAGAGACTGTAGCTCCTCCTCCTCAGTGTATATCACAATAGCTACATTTAGAGTTATTAATATTCACCTGACGAGACTGTAGCTCCTCCTCCCTCAGTGTATATCACAATAGTTATTTAGAGTTATTAATATTCGAATTCTAATGAGAGACTGTAGCCCTCCTCCTCAGTGTATATCACAATAGCTACATTTAGAGTTACATATTCACCCTAATGAGAGACTGTAGCCTCCTCCTCAGTGTATATCACAATAGCTACATTTACAGTGTTATTAATATTCACCCTAATGAGAGACTGTAGCTCCTCCTCCTCAGTGTATATCACAATAGCTAAGCATTTGAGTTACACATTCACCCCAATGAGAGACTGTAGCCCTCCTCAGTGTATATCACAATAGCTACTTAGAGTTATTAAGAGTCACCCCAATGAGAGAGACTGTAGCTCCTCCTCCTCAGTGTATATCACAATACCTACATTTAGAGTTATTAATATTCACCCTAATGAGAGACTGTAGATGTTTTCACCTCGTTTTTCTCAATATACTGTAGCTTAAGCTGTGAATTGCACAAGCATGTCATTTATTATACTATTTATTATTTATTAGTACGGTAACTATATATACTCCTGCCTTCAAAGCTACAGTTACTGTCTATTGTCGTGGCTCTATTGTCCTTTTATCTGTTGTCAGTGCATTAGTGAAGTAGCTGAACAGTGTTTCGTTGTACTGTATAACCCTGTACTGGTATATTGAAGCTGATAAACTGAACTGAGTTTGGCTCTTTAAATGGGAAATGTTATGAAGCAACTTCCCAAACACTGCTCTACTTCATCATTAGATTATACAAGATTTAACGTTCTGTAAAGCTTGTCCAACCTCGCACAAGCTGTGGGTGGAACACGGATAGGTCAATTACCCCCCAAGCTGGGCTGACAATAAACTTGTTCTGGACTCCGGACTATAATTCTGCTGCCTGACGTCTGGAGAAGGTTCGTGTTCTCCTGCACAAACTCCTTGTGGCTGTAACGGAGGCAAAGCACAGAAAGGCTCATTACTCACTGAGCTCCACCGGCTGCTTCCATCACCGTGCAGCACAGTGGGTCTGTCAGCCAAAAAGCATCGGGCTAATTCAGCCGTATACCTCGGAGATCGGCGCGGGGAGGCCGCTTATTGTGTTTGTTTATTTATTTCTGCTGATCAAAAGCGGCGGCGCCGTCCAACAAACCCTGTTTAATTGCGGCTCTTGAAAAATTGATACGCGCACTTAAGGACGTTTTCGTGTCACTGTGATATTGGGGAAAAAGCACAGGTGCAAAGGCCACACACACACATACACACCCACACACCCACACACACACACACACACACACACACACGAGAGCACATGTTTTATTCACGCGCAGGAGGAGCCAGGCCGAAGAGCCGAGGAATCAAGCGAGGGAGGGTAATTAGCTGATCCGCTGCCAAACTTTCAGGCACTGTGAGAGGAGGCTGTTTTCCACCTCGCCACGGCTCAAGACTGGCCTCAATCAACTCGCCAGCCATTGGAAAAAGTGCCTCGAGCCAAACAACTGGCACGGTGAGCTACATTCCAAAACACAGAGCACCAAACTTTCAATTCTTAATGAATACGCCATACAAGACCACTCAGCCACATCTGCTCTGCCCTGAAACTGCTGTATGTTACATCTCACACCTCACTAGATTTGGGGACATTGTGGGCACCTCATCCCGAACTCCCCAACTCACCACAAAAGTACTGGACAGAGCACATTCCTTTAGGGCTGGGCAATATGGTATTATGATATTTACATATTTTTGCTGCATACGATACCTAGAGCAATATTTTAGTGACAGATTCAAAATTTCTGCTGTGTGTGTTGGTCATCCTATAGCTCATCAATGCTTACAGGACACTGTCCACAGGACTGTTCTCAGTCCAGTAGTTACACTGAGGAGTTTAAACACTCCTGATCCACTTGTACCAGGGCAACTCAGTGCCAGTGCCATGCTGAGAATGACCCACCACCCACATTATACACATAACCATATATTACACACTACAATAACAAAACTGCAATACAAAAAAATATATATATATATATATATATTGTCACATCGCCCACCCCTACTGTCTTTCCAGAGTTCCACTGCTCGATAGCTCAATGTTATTAGGCATGGTGCCAACAGTTAGATATCTCCTCCAGACAGTGCTATTCTATTGGCAGTAGGTCTCTACAAGGACTAGATACGCAGTGTCTGTGCATTTGCTCATTTCTGTCAGCAATGGCTGCAGTAGTCGCTAAATGCATGCATCAGGAGGGGTGTCCACAAGCATTTGGACACATAGTGTACGCCATAGCTGTCATGGTAGAAATGCCAACCTGGGGGCGTCAGAAAGAGAACGGGAAGGTCACAATATTTCAACTGCTTTCTTCAAAATAGCGCCCTCTGCAGAAGGAGGTGTTGCATGTCATACATATAAAGGTTCTCAGAAATTGTGTTTTTGATGTGAAAACTGTCCTTTTAAATATCTGATTAAAAATGGAGACGTTTCCCATGTTCAGGAGTGCATTTTTACAGTGTTTTTTTTACTTTGACAGCCCTACAGCAGAGTGTGAACTGCTGCACTTGTTTTATTGGAGTGAATGACTGAACTTCGAGAGCCTTGTCAAATCGATGCTCTGTAATGACAGCAGACCAGAGTAAAGCACACCGGCGGTGCAAGACCGCTTGGCCAGACATGGCTGCTGCTATACTGCCCCTTGTGACACCCTTCAGAATGCAGCCTGTGTTCGTGGTGCGTTATTAGTTGGTGTCTCTTTTTGGAGCGCTTAGAGTGTTTGTGTTCTAGTGCAGGCATGGAGTCAGTTTCAAACCTTTTCTGATGATTCCTTACATACAGACTTTAGAACGCATGTACAGACCCATGTACAGACCTTCATTACTTACACTTCTCAACAGCTTGTCAGCGCTATGGCTGTTGACTTATGAAGTAAATAACACTGCATTGACATAAACGTAAACATATGGACATCAGAACTTCATTTGAACTATATTGAGAGATGGAGGTAATATTATCAAACACATAAAACTGAAGAAATGTCTTTTAAAAATCATTTCCATCATATAATTAATAGAAATGCTAGGACACCCTGTACCCTAATAGCTGGAGTTTGTTCCTCTGACTGACAGAACATCAATTAAATGTTTCCTGTAACCATCTACTGTCTCTGACTTTGACTAGTAGAAAGATTTCCCCACTCCTCCATGCAGGGTTCTTTCATCTATGTGACATTTCAGGATCTGTTTTTGTTCAGATGGTCTGATTTAGTAAAGATCTCACAGTGGTTCCTATGATGGAGAGATCTCCAGCCCCAAACCATGACACTTCCACCACCACATATCACAGGAAACATGAGGTTCTTGTGCTCAAATGCTGTGTTTGGTTTACGCCACATCTTCTGTTACTGTGTCCAGATAATTCAACTTTGGATTCATCAGTCCAAAGCACATTGTTCTGAAGTCCTGCTCTTTGTCTAGGTGTTCTGTGGAATACTTTAAACTTAGCCTGATGTTTCTGTTTGTTTGTTTGTTTGTTTGTTTGTTTGTTTGTTTGTTTGTATGGTTCTGGACAGTAAGGACTTCCTCTTTGCACAAAATCAAACCTGTTTAGTTGCTTTCTGATGTTAGATGCTGCACTTTGACATGAACTTTGGCAAGAGCTACCTGTAGGTCCCGTGACATCTTAGGATTGTTGGAAACTTCTTATGCATCTTGTGGTCTGCTCTTGACCTGGTAAAGTTGGCAGGTGTTGTAAATGTTCTCCACTTGTAAATGTGGAACGGCTGGTTTCTAATTGTTCAGAGATCTTTTAAAATCCCTTCCCAGACTAATCTGCATCTACAGCCTTCTTCCTGAAGGCCTCTAGGAACTCTTTGGACGTCGCAATGGTGATCCCACTCACATCAACAATCAAAAGCAAACCAGACTAATGTCTGAGGTTTAAATAAGACAGCCTCCTCCAAAGTGCTCTCAAATGATGGTCTAATCATTTGCAGCTGTTGTGCTGCACCGGATTCCAATGTTCAGCATTTTAAGGAGGAATAAATGTTGCATTTCTAACAATTATGTTTTAACATTTTTAAAATATATGCATTCAGTTGTTCAGATGTTAGTTTTATAGCTGGTTATCTCTCAAAATTGTTCAATGAAGATCGACTGTCCATAGGATAAATAAAATTTACATAACAAATAATAATATTAACAGAATGATAAGCCTAGACACGTTTAAGGTGCTGCAGTGCATCAGAAGATAGGGCCTTGTTGAGTGGAGTTTTTGAGGTAAGCCACTGTACGTACAAACAAAAGACAGAAATCGATTCCCAGCTTCTGTTTTTTTTCCCTCGGAAAGCATTTCTGAGACACACGGTGTGTTTCAGTAGGTTCGTGTGTGTGGTGTGTGTGTGTGTGTGTGTGTGCTGGTGTGTCTGAAGGTGGAGAGAGCCAGGTTGGGTCTCCCCAGGTTCACACTTGCACTGATCTGTGAACAAGCTGCTTTGGCCCGCTCTTCCAGAACCCTCTTAGGACCTCCAAACAGACCGAATAAACCAGGACACTCTCACACACAAACATCTCTCACTACACACTCTCTCACCCACAAATATCTCTGATTATACACCCTCTCACACACACAAATCACGTCTCGGTGGCAGCCGACAGGTCATTTAGTGGAGCACAGGTTGTTTGGAGAGGCTTTTCTTGGCCTTTGACTAAATATCCTTTACCATCACTGCGATAATCACGGGTGACGAGAAACCAATGCAATCCGTACACTGACTTTCTTGACTGCACACTTAAAAATGAGGGTTCTTTAAGGGTTCTTTAGAAAAGAAAAGTGCTCTATATAGAACTGTGAACACTCACAGAACCCTTTGCATGATTAAATGGTTCTTTACATCATGAAAAGGTTCTTTTGGATGTTGGAGAATGCACTGCAGAGGGTTCTACATAGCACCAAAAAGGTTTCCACTATTTTTACAGTGTAGACCTCTTTTTTGGTGCTATATAGAACCCTTTTCAGAAAGGTTCTATATGGTACCCTATACAGCCATTTCTCCATTAATATGAAGAACCCTTTCATGACGCAGGGTGCAGGGTTCTTTGCGTTTTCATGGTTGTATATAGAACCATTTTCATTACTAAATAACCCTTGAAGAACCCTGATTTTTTTTTTTGAAAAGCTCATTCCTGCAGTTATGTTTGATTTGCTGATTTGCTTTGAGGTTAAAGGAGACCAATAGGAAACCCCCGAATGCCAGTTGGTGGGCATCGTGTTCAGTCACTCATAACCTGCATAAAAGCTATGATTACAACTGACATGTGACTAAATAAGCATTCATTAACCCTTATTCCAACAGACGTCCGTCATCATAAAGGCTGCTTTTGCCAAGTTTGGCATCATTCCACCTCAGAAGGTCATATGACAATGTAACCTCTTATTATTATTACACTTATTATTAAATCAGTATTTCTGAGGATTTTGATTGTATTGGTGTCATGCAGCAGTATAAGCAACTGCTTCTTAACCCCTTGAAACCTTAAACGTCATCATTTTCAACAGTTCAATCGACCCTAAAATAGAGCCCTGTGGCCCTCCACAAACAAACTACTAACTAATTAACTAACTAACTAACTAACTAACTAATTCACTGACCTCGGTCGTAAGGGTGTAAGCATCTTCTTATAAAGCTTTAAAATGCATTTTTCAGGAATATTCTGTAAATTCATATTTATTAACTTCACAAGCTCCAAATAAATATTGCAATGTCATATTTTTACCGTATTGCCCACTTTTACATCCAGGTACTACAGCAAAGGATAGAGGATATCTTTATAAGTCTCCCGTGCATAGCTCTTCATTCATGCTGTCGCTGTTGTAAACTCTTATGGACACAGTAAGACCATCAGAGTAAGTGGCAGTCTGAGTGGTGCCTTATCCCTCATATCTTTCTGAAAAGGCTAAAAATCACTGTATTTGTAGTTTTTAGCAGCGTTTATGGCTACAATCCACTTTGGAAAAAGGCTTAAACACAGCAACACACTGAAGGCAGGTATGAGAAAGGGACGGGGTTATTAACCTTTTTTTTTTTTTCAAATTTCAGTATATGAGTCCTGAGGCTATATAGCTAATAATAATAATAATAATAATAATAATAATAATAATAATAATAATAAAAGATTTTCAGTTCCTACCAAGATTTCAAAGCTGTGAAGTGTTTTATATTGTCTTTACAAGCTTCAAGCCCAGACATTGCAGATATAAAGTACATTTTTTGATCAAAACAGGGTTTAAAATTCACAGAATTTTTAGTCATTATAATATATAATATGCATAAATATAGCATCTGGCACGTTTGACTGTCTCCTACAATCAATTTGCAATTTAAACATCCAGGGTCAAGGGTGTACAAATATGGCATTATAGTGTGTTGCTAACAGTATCACAGTATATCAAATTGTGAGCCATGTATCGCGATACGTATCAAATCACCAGATTCTTGTCACTACACAGCCTTACTCTTACCTCAGTGCTGTGAGGGGCTGAACTTTGCGTCTGGCAACACTCTGCAGACAGACATATCTCAACTCACTGCCTTGTCTGGTGCTTAATGTGGACCAGAAAAGCAATAATGGAAGTGCAGTGGATGCCATTTATATATTCCCTCACCCCCTCAAACTCAACGTTCTACAGACGCAGACTGGCTTCCTCAGCTTGCCTGTCAACACACACCGTCTCCACGCACAGTTCAGCCTATGCCATTCTGTGGACCAACTTCTTTTGGCTAAATCATATTCCGAGGCATTCCGACAAGCCGAATTAATGTTTCCACACCATAAGCGAGTTTGATATCCAGCTGACAATTAGAGAAACTCACCCTGCCAACCAGAATTGGATCAGGTCCAGTGAACTCCTCCAACACAAACATTTGATTCCAAACCCATCCCCGCTTGGCACGGCTGAGGATTTTTTGTCCCTCCACCGCACTGGTTCGCAAGGCTGCCGCCGAGGTCGTCCGTAAACTCTGTATACTCTGAGACTCGTTGCTTAAAGAAGCTGCCGAGCAGCAGGTAATCCACAGCAGAAACAGCCAACCAGTCCAAACATCTCTCTGCGTCTCCTCTCTCCGATCTGCCATCGTCTTTCTTTTGTGTTTGTCTGCTTTAGATATTCTTGTTTCGGGTCGACGTCCCTCCAGAGGCAGCGAAGCGGCTACTCTTCTGTTCTCCGTCTCCTGCAGCTCAGGTTCATTGTGCTGGGAGGGTCACGGAAGCAGCGTGATTTGTCTCCAGATTGAGGAGAATGGGGGGGTACAGTGCAGCGCAAAATCCATCGGTTGGCACATTGGGCGCACGACACCTACGGAGAGAAGAGAGAGAGAGAGAAAGAGAGATGTGCCATTTGGAGTGCAATTCGGGGTTTTTTTGCTTGTTTGTTTTTATTTTTATTATTTTTTTTTTTTTTTTAAGCCATAATAGCCTGTATTGCCTGCATGTAAAAGCAAAGGTAGAGCTGTTGAGGGAAGCTGCTGGATGTGCACTATAAATAAATAAGTAAATAAACAAACAAACATCCACTTCAGGTGCAATTTCTCTACATACCACAATATCCAGCATTATGTTTATGTAAAAGCACGCATTGTGATGAGTACAGGCTCAGTTCTGCTCACTTGCTCACATTTGTATGCAGCTCTCTTTAAATAAAGGTTCTCCTTGGTTCTTAAGTTAATGCAGTCAGTTTGTGTAGAGCCATGGCAACTCAGACTGGATCATGTAAATATTTAAGATGTTGCTCTAAGATGGGTGGTCTTTCAAACATATCCCACTATTTGTACAAGTCCAAAAACCTCTTGGTTCTTCTCTAAATAGGACCCTAAATGTTAGTGATGTCCCGATTAGTCATATGTTTAGGGATTGGGTATCAGCTAGTTTCATCCCAGTTCAGGATTTCAGAGCGCCACCTGTTGGCCTTTCTAATTAAACACTGCAGTCAAATGTGCAATAGCATTGCATTTTCTATTCTGATAAAATTATCATGGGTTTGATCAAATATTGTCATATTGCCCACCCATAATGCAAAGGGCCTACACAAATCCAAGAGTATGAAAACTATTACATATTCTTTGTGCTCAAACATCTCATTTACAAAACAAGAACATGGTTCTCCCAAGATTTGTACATTTTTAATTAACCTTCCATTCTGAATCAGTTTCCTACATAGTAGGGCTGTGCGATATATCGTTTCAGCATTGTCATTGCAATGGGGTCATGCACAAAACTCATTTTTTGATTTCTGGTGAATATTTTGGTATTTTTTTATATTGTAATATGTATCACAAAAGAAAAAAAACTGTTGCAATGCCACTTTTTTTCCAATACTGTGCAGCTCTCCTCTGTGTAAGGGTAGAAATTCCCAGTATTGGACTAAACTGACATCGCAGTTTTATTCTGTGGATTGTTTTGCAATATTAAGCAAATTTCACAAGATTTCACCAGAAGTCAATGTGGCTCATTCAACAGTCTTTTAAAGAATTTTCTTCATTATGTTCCCATAAAAAGTCTACATCCGATTCATGATGCATTTGTAAAGTGTCTTCTAATGATGGATCCCATTGGCTTCTCAAACTGGACAAACAACAAATCCCTGTTTGTCCAAGAAGTAAAATACGATATTGGCCACACATATCTGGCCTCTGATTTAATTGGTCGTTTATGATTTTGTACGTCCCACAATGTGGCTTGCACATGTGCACACTGTGATAACGATGCTGAAATTCAGCCCTAATAAGAGGAACTCTCTTCGATGCTACATAACATTTTTTTAAAGGTTCTATAAGGAACCATGCACACATAGAAAATGAGGGTTCTTCAAGGGAATTCAGTGAAGAAATGAATGAAGAGTTTTTGCATGTTGTTGAAGAGTTATTGAAGAATGCTCACGATACATGTTCATGGTTCTATCTATATAGAACCATTTCCTTTACTGAAGAACCCTTAAAGAAGTGTGTAGAACCCTCTATGGTACTATATAGCACTTTTTATGGCACATCTGATATCAATCTGAAAAACCAAGCTTCTGATGAGTGAATATAAGGTGTTTATCTTGACCAATGAAGTTCTGTACGGGTTCTATATTGAACCACTGCCTTTATTTCAGATCAAAGTGAAGCTCCTTTAAAAAAAATCTTCACCCACACACACACATTTCCAATAATTGCTATTTTTATAGAACCATCCATTGATTCCGTCATTCAATCAACTAATCAATCAGGGTCCAGCACCTGCGCTTCTTCGGTTGCTTCTGGAGCTCAAGGCATGTTGATAACTCTGGCATCTGTTTACAGCCTTTATATACGTATTTATTTATTTTGCACTTTATTTGACTGTAAGGACTGTAATGCTTCCACTGCAGCACTTTTATAAACGCCAATAAAAGCTATATTAAACGATCAGATCTTAAAAGACCAGATGCTTGGAGTTAAAAACCATGAACAGGCTTCTGAAAGGAAGCACCAAGGTTAACAGGGGCTCCGCCTGGCTTTGAATAGACGTCTCAAAGACTGGAGTGTGCGCTGATAATGAACACAGCAGGTACATCTGCTCACTGCTTTACATATAATCATGAAAACTGGATTCCACAAACACCTCAGCTCCAGTATGAAGATGTGCATCAATCAGATCAGCCTTCTGGAGAACGGAAACGTGTCTGATTAGTGTGAAATTGGGATGATTACACATTCCTACCTTCACTCATAATGAGGACAGAGCCCTTTTATGACCAAACTCGTTGAGTTTTTATTCCCATTATTATACTGCTAATTGAAAACTTCAAGGGTACTTCTTACATATCATCATCCTCATCATCCCCACCATCATTAGACCTTGGAAGCGGCAGCAGGCATCTCTTTTTAAACCCAGTAGCAGCTTCTCTACGTTAACGAACTCCACACTTCTCTAAACGCCCTTGAGTAGAATGAAAAAAGGCCCTGTTATAATAAAATTTGTAATTACGTATTTAAAACACGACCACCGGACTAAGTGTCACTTTCCCTCATAAAGCCTCTCTCGAGCTTCCCTAATTCTGCTATTAATAATCATACAGATCTGAGCCAGTCTGGCAGCACAGCTTATTCACCTGTGTGTTAAACTTCATCCTTAATCTCAGACTATACTTATTTATATACAATAAAACAGCAGGATCGTAAATTCATCTCTGGAATCCACTAGAGGGGCATAAACACAGCTCTGCAATTCTCACCATTACTAAACTCACTTATTAGGCTGGACAGCCAGGCTGCAAGCTATTCCTCGCTATCTTTATACGCCTGCAAAGCATTCATAAGCATCGAAAACTGGCATTTCGGAGAGATATCATCTTCCCACTGCCTATACAGTGCGTTCCTTTAAACGAGACACAGCGGCTTTATTAGTGGGAGATGGTCTCACAGGCTGATACGCTTCTGAAAGAAGCCGTAAAATGCAATTATAATAACAATAAGCTGTGCATTTAGAGCTGCGGAATAAACGCCCGCCTTTAAAGACAACAGACAGCTTAGTTTAATGGTGTGTCTTTAGTGCAGAAGCAGAGAGCACGAGGAGAGTCAGACCAGAACCAGCAGAGAGGGAGTGCAGACTTTCAGCACCACGCTGAGTGGACAGCTCCTCGCATCTCCCTCCAGCTTTTACTGGAGTTTGAACTCTTCATATACAGCTTTAATACACATCTGTACTACACATATACACCCCATATGACACACATACACACACATCTGTAATGCACACATATAACTCTAATGCATGCCTGCAACCTGTAATACACACTTGTAATACATTTGACGCACGCACACACCTAATTCACGGCTATACACCACAGTTACACTGTATATACTCTAAATGTAAACTATATACACACATATACACACATGCACATTTCCAGTTCTCTCTCTCTCTCTCTCTCTCTCTCTCTCTCTCTCACACACACACACACACACACACACACACACACACACACACACACAGTACACACTACACACCTTTGGCATGCAGAGCTCTCCCATTTCAATTACCACTACACACACCCTGACTATACAAACACACACACACACACCACACTCACACACAGTCCTGCTTCACATACTGCTCCCATCAAACACCAAGTTGACCAAGTTGAGGTGGACTGTGTGTGTGTGTGTGTGTGTGTGTGTGTGTGTGTGTGTGTGTGTGTGTGTGCTGTGGTGTAATGCAGTCCGGTCTTGTCCGCCGGAGTCCAACCGAGCCAACGCGACGGAAAAAAAATGGTGCACGAGCCACACACACACACACACACACACACACACACACACACACACACACATGCGCGACGTTCAGGCTGTCAATCTGCCTGAAAGGCTGATCAATCATCCTCGCGCCTCCTGGACCCTCACTGTGCCTCTAAAGGCACCCCCCCACACACCCCAGCACCCTCCAGCACCCCCCCCCCTTCTGTTCCAACGAGCTGCACGAGCCTGAACCTGCACCCGCAGCAGCGTGCACGCGCCGAACAGCAGACAGACAAACAAACAAACAAACAAACAAACAAGCAAACAAGCAAACACACGCAGTCGAGGCGCGCGCACCTGTTAAATCATACTCACTGCGCTTCACTCCGCGAGAGACATCTCACCCGGAGGAGAGGAGAGAGAGAACAGGAGGAGGAGGAGGAAGAGAGAGAGAGAGAGAGAGAGAGAGAGAGAGAGAGAGAGAGAGAGACCAGGAGGAGGAGACGTGACTGCTTTCAGAAAGCGCGCGGCACTGATGATCCCGTTAACGGAGAGCGCGCGCAGACAGGGGGAAAGTTAGAGAGAGAGAGAGAGAGAGAGAGAGAGAGAGAGAGAGAGAGAGAGAGGTGTGCATGTAGGCTCCTCGCGCTGGTTTGTTGGAGAGAGCACGAGCTCCGGCAGACTGAGCGCGTGAGAGAGAGAGAGAGAGAGAGAGAGAGAGAGAGAGAGAGAGAGAGAGAGGAGATAGATGAGGGGAGGAGTTGGAGGAAGGTGTTTGTATGTGTGTGTGTTTGTATAGGTGTGTGTGTGTGGGTCCTGTGGGAAGCAAACTCTGTCTGTTCTTCATAGTAACGCATGCATGCACAGACACCACCACCTAAAAACCCCAACAAACACCACCAAACAAACATCAACCAACAAACATCACCTAACGCCACCTAACAACCACCCAACAAACACCACCTAACAAACATCACCTAACACACCCAACAAACCCCACTTAAAACACCACCCAACAAACACCATCTCACTCACCATACCCAACAAACACCACCTCCTCCACCTTCACCACCATACCCAACAAACACCACCTAACAAACATGACCAAACACCACCTAACAAACATCACCTAACACACCTAACAAACCCCACTTAAAAACACCACCCAACAAACACCATCTAACTAACAACACCCAACAAACACCACCTTACAATCATCACCTAACATTACCTTAACACCACCAAACACCACCCAACAAACACCACCTAACACCAAACATGACATAACACCACCCAACAAACACCACCTAACAAACATCACCTAACACACTCTAACAACCTCATTTTAAAAACACCACCCAACAAAACACTATCTAACTAACAACACCTGTCAACAACACATTACACCATCACCTAATATTACTCTAACACTCAACACCAAAACACCACCTAACAAAACATGACATAACACCACCCAACAAACACTACCTAACAAACATCACCTAACACCACCTAACAACAACCACCAACAAACAATTCACCTAACAACAAAACATCACCTAACACACCTAACAAAACCCCACTTAAAACACGACTCCAACAAAACACCATCTAACTAACAACACCCAACAAAACACCACCTACAATCATCACCTAACATTACCTAACACCACCAAACACCACCCAACAAACACCACCTAACAAACATGACATAACACCACCCAACAAACACCACCTAACAATCAAGACCCAACAAACACTCCATAAAACACAACCTAACAAACATCACCTAACAAACCCCACTTAAAAACACCACCCAACAACAAACACCATCTAACTAACAACACCCAACACCACCTAACAATCATCACCTAACATTACCTAACAAAACACCAATTTCCAACAAGCACCACCCAACAAACACCATCTAAACAGACACCACCCAACAAATATGATATAACACTTATCGCACAAATATCTACCTAACACTACCTAACAAACATCAACCAACATGATGCATGAGAGACAGATAGATAGATAGATAGATAGATAGATAGATAGATAGATAGATAGATAGATAGATAGATAGATAGATAGGAAGAGAGATGCAAGAGAGGGAGAGACAGAGAGGGGGGGACAAAAGTATTTGGACACATGTTCAGTCATTGTTTTTCAGGGTAAAAGACATTGGACAGAATAATATCATACAGTTCCCTTACCTCCACATCTCATCACTAAAGTTCTTTTATAATTTCTCTACCCCACACCTTCCATTACGCATGGAGCCACAGGCCTGGGCGTTTATTCATGAGTTCACTCACGGGCAGTACTTCTCTACAGGACCAGATAAGCTGTGTGTGCATTTGCATGCATGTGTCAGCAATGGGTGCAACTTAAAATATTTGAATGCGTTCATTAGGAGGGAAAATATAGTGTATTTATACAGAGAGAGAGAGAGAGAGAGAGAGAGAGAGAGAGAGAGAGAGAGAGAGAGATTGAATCAGTAGTTAGATCTTATTTTGATGTGTATTAGTATTTATACTAACAGAGGGACAGAATGACTAATTACATCTAGGCTTAATTACAACTCAAAAGATATCACATCTATGTTCAACACTCTTGATTAAAAGATTTTCACCATCAGTATTTATCCCTGTGTGTGTGTGTGTGTGTGTGTGTGTGTGTGTGTGTGTGTGTGTGTGTGTGTGTGTGTGTGTGTGTGTGTGTGTGTGTGTGAGTGTAAAGGGCAGCTGTACAGTTTTAGTGTGACATTGTTGAGGATTTGTCAAACAGCTGCCTCTAGTGACAAGTATAGAACACATCAAGAGAGAGAGAGAGAGAGAGAGAGAGAGAGAGAGAGAGAGAGAGAGAGAGAGAGTAGAAGCCCTATGATTGACTATTAGTCTGAGAGGATGCACAGGTTCACAAAGTTCCTGACGGAGTTTTTCAATAAAAGTATCTTCTTATGAAAAATCACGTACTGTGTGTGTCCATGTTTGTGCCACAACACTTGATGATGTTGGGACATCTCATTTCTCCACTGACAGTCCTGATAATGCCATGAGTAACTCGTACTGACAGTGAGAACCGTACACAGATCTTTCCTACAGCAAGCAGAACACAGTGGTGTTGATGAAGGTGAAGAAGACGAGCAGAGACTTAAAGACGCAACATTAACAGAAACATAATAATTATTACAGCCTTAAAATGAATTATAGATTAATAATTAAACTGAAGTGGATATGAAGGTGGTTATAACGGTGGTCATGATGACGATCATACTGGTAATGATGAGGAGAGTAAATGAACATCATAATCTACCACAGTGACAATAATAATTTATAAGTTAATAATGATGATGATAATGACAATGATGATGATGATGATGATGATGATGATGATGATGATGAGTTGGTGATACAGGATCATAATGGGGATGATGGTGATGATTATAATGATAATGGAGAAGATGACAAAGATGATGGACATCAGCAATGGTGATTACAATGTTAATGATTATGGTGGTAATTTGATGATGATGATGATGATGATGATGATGATGATGATGATGATGATGATGATGGTAATCCTAATGATAATGGTGGTGATGGTACGCTAATGACAATGATTTCGCGATGATTGTGGAGATCATATAAAGGAAAGTAATGATGGTGATGAAGATCATAATGTGCTGATAATGTTAATAGTCATGGTAATGTTTATGATGCAGGTGGTGATGTATAGGATTGTTATTGTTGTATGATGGGGGATGATTATCATCGATTTTTATAGTGATGATGATAATAATTGTGATGATCATAACAAGGATGAAGATGATGATGATGATGATGATGATGATGATGATGGTAGGGGTGATGGCAATGATCTTAACGGTAATGGTATTGATCATAATGGTGATGATGATGATGATGATGATGATGATGATGATGATGATGATGATGACAATAAAGATGATCAGGTGATCTTCATGAAGATTATGATGATGGTGGTGAGGGTGATGGTGATGATTAATAGACTGTAATGTTAATGATGATGGTGGTACGGTAGTAATGGAGATGATCATAATGCAATAATATTTATGGTGATGATGGTGTGATGATTATGACAGTGAAGATGACGGTGGTGATCTTCGTGAAGTTTATGATGATAATGGTGAGGGTGATGATCATAAACGAAAAGATGATCGAGGATTACAACCATCATAATAGCGGACTGTTGCGACTGTGGATGTTGATGATGGTAATGGTAGCAATGTGGATGAAGATGTTGCAATAATATTGATGGTGATGAGATAATGGACATGATGATGTGATGCTGATGGCTTACGATGTAATGATATCGATGGTGAGCACGATAATGGTGATGACTGGTAATGTTGAGGTCATAAGGAGAAGTGATAATGGGAGTGAAGAGGATGAGGTGATGATAATGGTGATGGTATAGTCGTTTATGATGATGGTGGTGATTGTGAGAGAAATCATTACTAATTAGTAGAAAAACATAAACAAAAATGTAAATGAAGATAATGGATTTTGAATTGCTCGTTGAGGTGCAACGTACATCATGTGAAACTCACTGGTTTCTCCTGTTGGACTTGGAGGATTTAATGCTGGTGCTGAGCACAAACAGCTCAGTCAGGAAGTTTTTCTTTCGAGTTTAGCATAAACACCTATTAATAACCACCAGCAGCTGAGTGGAGCCTCAGCTCAGGTGTTGGAGCTCCACAGGTCCTTGCTGAGATTCAGGCGGGAGTCGCAACAAGAACAGGAGAGACAAAGCGTCTGCTTCATAAGGCCAAATGAGAACTTTCATTTTAGACAGTACAACACTGGAGCACGCTCGCCCCCCGCGTGAAGGTAATCTGACATTTACCTTTTGTGTCTGTCTCTCCAGGAGAAGCAGGAAGAGTTGCAGAGTTAATTTGCTGTTCTCTCATACTCTGGCGTGCAGCGCGGGCAGCAGAGAAACAGAAAGAGGAGACACAATCGGTTGATCCGGGCCAGGTTCTGGCCTCCTGACCGAGAGCTCCTGATGGAGCAGGAACGCCTTTTCCACAGAGGGATGTTCAGTACATACAGGTCGTAGAAGAAATGCTCTGCTTTATTCTCTTCCTCATAAGGACTAGTCATGCAGCAAGTAAACTAATGGGGGTTAGAAAATATATAACGTTTTTATCAGTTGTGATTGAACTGGTTTGTAGCCTGGAGTTACTCCTATCTTCGCCCGGTGTATTATTTGTTAGCAGAAGTCAAGGTTAGGGTCAAATGTTTGAAGAGCTAAAAAAGTAAAAGAGTCCATAAATCAAGAAGTTATATTTCAGGAGACTTTTTTGCGAACCTTTAGAACAACTAGGACCATTTTTATTATTATTTTATTTTTTTTTGTAGTTTGACTTTTATTCACAAACATTTTTTTTTACATTTTTTAAATTATAACAACAGTCACACAGAGCAGGTACTTTTACTTTCACAAGACTACTCGAGTTGGTTTAAATATTTCTGATGAATTTCAATTCACCTTTTAAATCAAAATATGTTAATTTTGTGTTTTTTTTTTTGCCTCTAAGTACAAAAAAAGCCCACAAAGTATGAAAATGCAAGAACTCTGGTGAGTTATTTTTATTGATTACATGATACTATGGATATTTATAATAATAAGCTCTTCAGAATACTCGACAGTGGTCCAGAAAATCAGCCCAAATGTCCTTTATTATTATTTTATTATTTATCTATGTATCAGAATTATTCCTCCCGCTGATCAGTCAGGGTCTACATGCAGGTAAACATGCACTGGAAGCTCCTCTGGCATTTAAAATGTTTTCTGAGCTGAATTAAGTGAATTTTCACCTCGATTGACTGCTGATAATCATTTAGGGTAAAACCTTGTCATTTGTCATGTGATGTATCATGCTCAGGTTACTCTGATCCCAGTTATGAAGCCTAGATTCCTATGCGAACCATACCCTGCAACCGATCTGAAATGCCGACATGGCTCGCCTTCATGCCTTTAAGCTCAGCTAATGCAACCTCTGCTGTGTGTTTTGCTGGCTTTCTGTAGCTGCCCGATCAGACATAAAGCCAAACGGGATTCAGCTCCTCTGTATTTGGATAAGAGTGGTCAAAACCCTAATTGCAACATATTCTTCGAGCATCGAAAGTACAGCTAAGCTTGACCCACCGCCCTCGAGATGAATTGAAGATCACTCTTTTCCTGTCCTGGCACCAAAGAGGTAAACGACCTTCCCTCAAATCCAAACAGCTGAGGTAAAATACTTGCTGTCTTCAAACACAGACTGAATTATCTTTTCAAGGACATTTCTGAACACATAAATGAAATTGTCAGAGAATTGATAACTGGACGCCCTTTTTCTTGCATCAATTTTTACCCTTGTAGAAGTGCAAAATATACAATTCTATTAGTGGTTCTGTGATATTAACTCTCTGGCAGCATTAGAAGCAAAAGGAGAGTTGATAGAGCATCGGGTTAAGGTCTATATTTCTATATCTGAAACCTACATAAACTGTGTACAGTATAATCTCACCTTTAATAAATATGTAACATTGCTTTTTCTCAGTTATGCATGTCTCAGTCTTGCTATAAGTTTGAAAAGTGTCTTGCTTTTGAGTTCCGGACTTCTTTTGATGGGAGGATGGGATCTTTTCAGTTACTGGGTGCCCATTCTGTATCCATGGCTTGCAGTCATGGTGTTCTTGTTGGGAGCGCTGCTGTTTTTAAGCTTTTGCTTAATACTAATTTCAGAACAGGAAAAAATGAAATACCCATATTTATAATCCTGCTTATTATCCCCTCAGCTACTCTGATTGCTTGCCCCGTCGCATCCACTGCCAAACCTGTCATTTTTGAACATATACACATAATTAATTCATATAATTATAAATCACATATCGTATTAGGGCATAGTGTCCTAACCCTTAGAGCCTGAGATCTGCACTTTGTAGGTAGTTACATGACGTTTTCTAGGCTTCTAACTCAGGATCAGAGTAACCCCCAGACATGATACACACGATAAAACTACAAGGCCCATAACTAACTCCTGATAGTGCTTCACTGGAGTGATGAATTATCAGTGAGTAATAGAGCTAAAATTTCTTCCTTTCCAACTTGAACTAAAAACCCAGTTTAAATGCCAAAGGAGCTTCCAGTATAAGCTATTTAATTTAATTAACACATTTCAAATTATGAATAATAAATAATATTATTTATATATATATATATATAATGTGTATAATATATGTGTGTGTGTGTGTATATATATATTATATATATATATATATATATATATATATATATATATATATATATATATATATATATATATATACAGTATATATATTATGTATATATACAGGCCAAAAGTTTGGACAAAAACCAACAGTGTGCAAAACAGTAATCAGAGCAAAGGCTATTTTTTTTGTGAAATGACAAATGACTGTCACTGCAGTGCTGAGAATGACCCACCATCCACATAATACCATTGAAAGGCAGATAATAAAGTGTGCAGATAAGCTACAAAGTGCTCGTGTGGTCAGAAGAGCTGAAAAAAAAATGGCAGTGAATGTAGCAACAAGGATATGGTCATAATGTTACGGTTGAATAGTGTATTTAGGTAATAATATATAAACATAGATATAAAGTTACCAAAACATACCAATATACTGTGTACATCTCTCCACTTTCTAGCAAGGAAGATCCGAACACAGATTCCTGCAACTCTGCGTCTCGTCACATTCTGCTCTCCTGCCCTGTCTCCTGTGTTGTGCAGTTTGTCAGGTTTTCCTCCAGTGGACCTTTTCTTGCCTGTCATTGATTACTCCTACCGACACAGCTTCTTTAATACCGGTGATCAAAATATCGTATGTGTCGGAAAAGCCGAAGCAACTGAAGAGGAAACGTTCTTTAGCAGCCCAGGCATCCTCAATCGATCATTGGTTACTGCTTTGTCAGTGAAATTAATCACAGGGCCAGCGTGCTGTGGCCCTCTGCACGGCTCTCAGCGGCTCAGCGTGACCGGCCCCACAGTGCCAGGAGACTCTAATGACGCCAACTCTAGACCTGATTTATTTATTCAGCCTGGACTAGTGCTGGCCGCCACAGGTCCAGTGTATGTCAACAGACTTTGACTCGGAACAGTAGCGGAACCCTGTAGTGGAAATACCTTGATATTTCACCACTGTAACAGAATAAAACTGGTTTCCTCATTTCTATGGTCTCTCACTTTAACATTATGCGAGTCTTACAGTTTTGTAGATTCGGTTCAATTTTTATGATGAATGGACCAATAGAAATGCTCCAAAATGACCTAGACTTCCATTCTGTTTTTTACTGCATTTTGCCCGATGTTAACGTACAAAAGGTTTATTAACTTTTAAGAACTCCAAATCCAATTTTGTGTGACATTTACTTTTAGTTTGATGTACTTTTATTCACTAAAATTAGAAAAGTATTTTTAGATGTTATGTATCGAGTCCTGTTTGTTTCCCATGTCGCGTCTAGCTGCGGTGTGTGATCTGATCTTGTTCTGCCCATTCTGTTGTGTTCGATTGGTAACCCCTGCTCTTCGTAGTCCCAGTTCCCCAGCTGTGCTTAATGTGTTCTCATGTGTATAATGTACAGTACAGGCCAATAATAAAAAAGGTGAAATAATTGAAAAACATGTTTATTTCAGATTAGAAGAAAACACTTTTGTTTGAGGCTTTGCACACTCTTGGAATTCTCTCAATGAGCCACCTCTCAGAACTCCTTCAAGATTGTTGGAAAACCATTTCAGGTGACTCCCTCTTGAAGCTCATTGAGAGAATTCCAAGAGTGCAAAGCAGAATCAGAGCAAAGGGTGACTATTTTGAAGAAACTAGAATATAAAAACCTTGTTGAGTACAAAACTCCACATGTGTCATTCATGTTTTGATGCCTTCAAAGAGAATCTACAATGTAAACAGTCATGAAAAAATACAGAAAACGCATTGAATGAGAGAAGGTGTGTCCAAAGGTTTGGCCTGTACTGTACTCCCCTGTGTCAGTCTGGTGTGTTGAGTCTGCTGGTTTGTTATCTGGTTGCATTGTTATCATAAGTACTACTTTCTTTGTTGCAGTAGTCATGTACACCTGTTATCAGTCACAAAAACCCCCAAGTAGTACTCTTCTGCTTCCCTCAACCAGACTGTTAAGTGTCGCGTTCCTGACAGATACACCTACCGACTGATGGAGGTTGTAGGGGTCTGCCGCAGCTGCTATCCAGAGACTGAACTGTGCCCAGACTGGCTCAGAGAACTTTTGGGGCATTTGCCAGTTCTGGGCAACAAGTCCATGTCTCAGTCCATGTCTCAGTCCATGTCTCAGTCTCAGTCCATGTCTTAGTCCATGTCTCAGTCTCAGTCCATGTCTCAGTCCATGTCTCAGTCTCAGTCCATGTCTTAGTCCATGTCTCAGTCTCAGTCCATGTCTCAGTCCATGTCTCAGTCTCAGTCCATGTCTCAGTCTCAGTCTATGTCTCAGTCTTAGTCCATGTCTTAGTCCATGTGTTTGCTTGTACCCATGTTTGTTCCTGTTTCTGTGCCTAGTCCTGTCGTGTCTCCTGTTCATGTCTAGTCCAGCCTGTCCTGTTCTTGTTCTGTTTCTGGTCCCTCTCCTGCACCAGCCCTGGGGACTGTTGGTTTACGTACCCCGGAGTTGCGCGTAGGGAGAGGAGCCTACTGTCACATATCTAGCACGTGTGTCTTGTTCTCATGTGTATATATACTCCCCGTGTCAGTCTGGTGTCATGAGTCTACTGGTTTGTTATCTGGTTTTGTATCTGGTTTGTTATCTGGTTGTATTGTTATGGTACCATTTTGTTTAGCTTCATGTATTCCTGTTATCAGTCATTAAACTCCTGCGAGTACTTCTGCTTCCTCAACCAGTCTGTTAAGTGTCACATTCCTGACAATAGGACTTGTAGTTTGTCTTCATTTGAGAATTTAAATATTTCTATGAATTTGACCATGATTTGATCAAAGAACTTACTTGGGCCCACATTTCTTTTACGTATAAGGATTAAAAATAGATTCATTATTTATAACGATTAGATTTAAAAGGATATTTTTAGTAATATGTCTTCAGTGTCAGTGGCCCCCAAAAAATAAAAAATAAAAAACAACCCAAATATCCTTTATTTTTTTTGTTATGTTTCACTTTTATCCTTTTTTCAGGACTTTTATTTAAAAAATTCAGCACAGTCTGTCTTACAGAGGTAGGTGGAGGCGGAAGTACGTGCAGGGTTGTATTCATTAATAGATTACACAGATAACTTACACTAACCAACACGACGAGACTCAAAAGAGCAGAACTTAAATAACCAGACATGATAATGAACATCTGGACTTGACCATACATGAGACACAGCTGGGGATGGGCGGAGACAGGACATGTGCTCAGAAGCAGGAGGGGAGATCAACAAAACAAAGATCAGACCAGAGGGACAAGACAGATACTGACAGTGAGCAACAAAAGAAAGCAAACAGCCCCTCCCTTCCCTTTTTTTTTTATAATCTAATACATTTTAAAAATATATTTTCCTAAATATTATTAGAGCCTAATTAGTTGCTACTGTTACTATTATGTCAACCAGTGAACTAACATTACACCAGTACACCAGAGCATTAGAACAGATGTGTGGGGGTTCAGTGTCCCCTAAATAACTATGTAGAAGTAGTTTGACCAGAGGAGGACAGCTCAAGGTTCTTCCCAAGGTTTCTTCCTCCAGCTCTGAGGGAGTTTTTTCTTGCAACTGTTGCCCGTTGGCTTGTTCACTTGGGGGTCTATTTCTCATCCTTTGTTCTTGTGCTTTAAACCTTTTTTTATTTTTTGATGCTGTGACAACAACAGTTGTAAAGGGCATTATGCAAAGAAATTTAGATTTGATAATAATAATAATAATAATGATAATAATAATAATAATAATAATAATAATAATAATAATAATAATAATAATAATAACACTCAGAGCAATACAATAAAAAGTAAACTATAAATAAAATATAACCTAAAATAATAAGTAAAACACACAGAACAGTAAACTGCACTTAAGGACTCATATGTACATTTTCTTGTACTAATTTTTTATCTTTATTTTTTCCCCCTGGACCTCCCTTTATACCGTTTATGTGAGTTTATGAACCAAAAACAGCCATAATTCAACTTTATAGAACTATTTTCCAAACTCTCTTTATCCAAGTTGAGACACCACCATTACCACCAACCGTAGATTAAATACTCCCTCAAAAATGATGTTTCTTCAAGGGTTCTTTAGTAATAAAATGGTTCCACAGTATATAGAATCAATAGCACTCAAAGAACACTTTACATGATTGATTACATTGTGATGGGGTTCTTCAGATGGAGAATGTGCTATAGACGGTTCTATAAAGAACCTGTTTGAAAAGAGTTCCACTATTGTTACACACTGTTGTTACAAATGCTGGGTTGGAACAAACCCATGTTGGGTTAATATCAGACAACCTTGCAACACCAGGTGTCCTAGGTGGTTTCTATGATGCTACAAATTGGTTGCTATGCTGTTGCTAAGTGGTTGTGATGGTAGCCCAAGTGCCTGAAATGAAGCTGCAAAGTGATTAATAGGGTGTTGCTATGGTATGCAAGTTTGTTTGTAATGCAGAACCAAAAAAATCAAAACAGAACCCAAACTTTGGTTCTGTTAACTAGAATTTGGCACCATTTAGGTTCAATGTTTGACCCTAAGAGCTGGGTAAGAATCATAACCCAATCTGCTGGCTCAAAACAACCCAGTGTTGTTGGTCTAATACTGACCCAACGTGGTTGTTTCAAACCATTTTTTTTAGTGTGTACAATGTCAAACTTGAACCAACAGAAGAACATTTTTGGTGCTTTATGGAACCCTCTTTTTTATATTATACAACATCTTCTACATGAAGAACTAGATTTGTCTTTCATGACAGAAAGAAATCTTTAAGTATGCGTAAAGTGATAAAAATGAGCAACAACACTAAGCAAATGAATTTTAGTAGAATTGGTAATCTGCTGAGCGTGAAGGTGTATGAGCAGAGGGATCATTACCCGCATGTTATAATCCTCGTTTCTCTATCAGCAGGTTTTAGGGCTTGATTACAGCGCTTGCATTCATCTGAAGATATTGATTATGTACATTTCCACTGCATGAGCGTGCAGTTCCCTGATATTACTGTTGAATCTGTTTCACAGCCGGGCTCCATTCAAATCCACCTCTAAAAGACACGATCATAAGAGACTGTGTTTATTGATTTCACTTCAACCAAAGCAACCCAGAGAGACTGTTCTTTAAAGAGTAATCTCACGTGTATAATAACATTTTCAGGTGAACGATTCTGCAAAGTGAGTGTTCATTCAGTGCAGCAGAGTCAGCGTCGCCCAAACGCCAAATAAAGTTATTCCTGCTGCTCAAGCCGAGCACAAAACGATTAAAGTAATACCACTCCTTTATTAGAAACAGGAAGCTTGTGCTTCCACTCACTGGCCACTTTATTAGAAACACCCACCTTGTGCTTCCACTCACTGGCCACTTTATTAGAAACACCCACCTTGTGCTTCCACTCACTGGCCACTTTATTAGAAACGCCCACCTTGTGCTTCCACTCACTGGCCACTTTATTAGAAACACCCACCTTGTGCTTCCACTCACTGGCCACTTTATTAGAAACGTCCACCTTGTGCTTCCACTCACTGGCCACATTATTAGAAACACCCACCTTGTGCTTCCACTCACTGGCCACTTTATTAGAAACGCCCACCTTGTGCTTCCACTCACTGGCCACATTATTAGAAACGTCCACCTTGTGCTTCCACTCACTGGCCACATTATTAGAAACACCCACCTTGTGCTTCCACTCACTGGCCACTTCACTGTTCCAAGAAAAGCAGAATAAACTCTGTTACTCTCTTGATTTGAGACGAGACACAGAATGAGCAGGTGTCCCAATACTTTTGTCCATATCATGCAGCCGCGGTGCATATAGTGATCATACACTTCAAGCTATGTCTTGTTTAAAAGTAATGATCTCATATCATCCCACATTCGCCTGGAGTGCAAGTCTCATCTCCTCCAAATGGAGTGTGTGTCAGTCTTAATGAGGCCTATTAAAGGTAACTCGTGTCATTAGAACCTCACCTTTGTTATTTATCGCAATCATCAACGTCTACTTTTAGCACAGCCACTCAAAATATATCCCCACGAACAGATATTAATGTCCAGTTGCTTCCTCTGAGGATATGCAACTGTATCCTGTACCCCATCAACCAGCATCACTTATTCAGACAGGTGGGCGGGGCTACAGCGCTCACAGAGCTGCTTTGTTCACCAGTTTTGACGCTCTATGATTCTTAGTGCCCAAGTAAATTCAGACGATGCCTACGGCCCTCTCAAGGCTCATTGCAGTCGGATTCTCATTATCTCCTGCTTGGAGTCAGAGTTCAGCAGTCAAATATCAGAGTACGACCTCACCGCCCGACCACCACCACCTGACCGCAGGGTCAGTGACGGTCGGTATAATAGCATGGCGAGGCTGAAGGATGCTAAACATAAATAACACACCCACTGTTTCCCATTATCTGACCAATGACTGTATATTTACACTATAATACACTGATTAAACCATCGTTAAAGAGAACTTTGATTGAAGCTATCTTATTTAGATCTCAGACATTAGTTGGGCCTTGAAAAAGGAGGATGTAGATGCCGATTATTCTGGGAAGGGATTTTGAAAGATCTCAGAATAATTAGAAATCAGTCATTCCGCTGGAAAATAATTTGGAGAGCATTTAGAACAACTGGAAGCATGGGCAGGTCAGGGTGTTGTAGCAAGTTCAAGCAAGGCCAAGAGCAGGAGAACGCAAGAAGATCCTAAAATGCCATCACAAGATCTACAAGATCTACAGTTGATTGTCAGAGTGCAGCATCTACCATCAGAACAAGTTGGATTGTTATGGAAGAAATAACTTTTGGACCACTGTCAAGTATTTTGAAGGTCTTATTATAAATGTCCTTGCACATGTGACTGTCTCTTATGAATATTTTGTTGGTGAAAGTAAATCAAACTACAAAATAAATAAAGTAATTAATTAACAATTATAAAGGTTATAGGAGCACTTGTTCAAATCTGAGTACAGAAACAATGCTGTTGTGAGCTGAATTATATCATCGCAGCCGGTACTGAGTTTATTCATGCATCCAACAGTGTTACTGTTAAACCAACAAGAGTACAGTCATACACATTTCTTTACCTCAACACATTAACGAGCCATATTTTCATTCTGTAAATCAACAGCCTCCCCAGGTTCCTTTTCCTGATTGCACATTTGGGCTGTAGAAGCTGGGAAATGGTGGAGGGTATGAATAAATAACGCAAGTGTAATTGATATTAGGACCAATCCGAAACTGATGATAATCAGCTGTGCCGTGTGTTTTCCAATTTGCATGATTAACATCTTAGTTACGTTGTTCATTTACGATACAGGTTGTTCATTCTGGAAATGTCAACATATCAAAATTCTGAACACTGCACTTAATTATCTGTGGAGCTTTAAAATCATCAACGTAGAAACCAATTAACTTTAATTTGTTGCCAATTAAAAATTTGACTTTTAAGAGTGTTAATATGCTAATCATGGCGGTAAACCTATGCTGGAGAGTGTTTACACATACTGCGGCTCCCTGCGGCAAGGAGCGTGTGGGGGTGTGTGTTTATGTGTGGAGAGAGCGGGAGTACGGTCGGTTCTTTGGCAGGATTAGATGTATGAGTGATTTCTCTTATTCCATCCAGTGAAACATAACTTCATTCAGTAATCAGAAAGGCAGCAGATGATGTTCTCAGCGTTCACATCGTGCCTAAGGTGACAACTGGTCCCACACTTTCCAGTCCCGAAACTCCCTGAAAATGGTTTGTGCTGCCTCTCAGAACAGTCGCGCATATTCCAAAGACGAAAGAGGAGGAAATGACTCAATTTTGTCACTCACTATATTGACTGGTCTTTTGTTGATATTGTTCCAAAATATATCTACTATTTAATAACTCCGATGGACAGGATTAGAAATGAGCAGATCAGAGGGACAGTGAAGGTGGAGCAGTTTGGAGATAAAGCCAGAGAGGACAGGTTGAGATGGTTTGGACATGTGTTGAGGAGGAATAGGGGATATATCAGATAGAGAATGTTGGAGATGGAGCTGTCGGGCAGAAGGAGAAGAGGAAGACCTCAGAGAAGGTTTATGGATGTAGAGAAGGTGGACATGGAGATGGTTGGTGTAACAGTAGAGGAGGCAGGGGATAGGGCAAGATGGAGGCAGATGATCCGCTGTGGAGACCCATAAAGGGAGCAGCCGAAAGAAGAAGAAGTTCTTTGGGTTGTCTTAACTCTACAAAGAACCCTTGTTTTTCTAAAGAACCCTCAAACCACTGTTTGTAGCCTTCCAGCCTTGGGTACACTACATGGGTATCTCACACTTCTCCACTGAGTTTCACTGATTTTTATCGCAAACGGGAAAAATAGAACATACCGTTAGAACATATATACAAAATCTTCCATTTAAATGGTGTTGCTATAGCAACTAATGCCTGCGTTTACTTTTTATCCTCAGTTTTCATTGGCTATTGATGGGATCCATACAGACTGAGTAGTTTACACTACTAGGTTATACTCAGAAAGCTTGATATACTTTGATTGGTCTAAAGGGAGATTAAGAGGCCACAAATCAGAGTCTGTGCTACCCAACTACCCAACTCTCCAGCTATCAACACTGACCAACAAAAAAACAGAAGACTAGAGCCAACCAGCACAAACTCAGCCACTCTGACATTGTGCAGGGTAACCCCAGCTTTAGGAGTCACCAATCACACCAGCGTGATCAAACCATGGCTGGTTCCATTGCTGTAAACGAGCATCAAAAGCAATGATTTCAAATGCCAATACTTTTATTCACCAAAAAAATGAGAAAGGTTTTGGAGACAGTCACACATACCAGATATTGTTATTTTCAGAAGATCCCAGGCTACTCAAATATTCCTTCATTTGAGATGTAAATATTAATACAACATTGAAGTATTGAAGTTTTCATCCAAAGGGATTCTGAGCTGAAAATAGAAGAATTTTGATACATTAATTGTGATGATTAGATTGACAATGATATTTATAATAATCAAGAAACTCAACAGTGATCCAAATAAAAAATAATCTGAATACCCTTTATTTATTTATTTTTATTATGTATTATGCCTTCTTGTGACTTTTATTCTGAAATTTGACTACTGTATGAGCAGTAAGTAAGTATAAGTGCAAATAATCTCTCATCTCATTTTCCTCTTTAATGCAATATCTGAGTCAGTGACATCATTAGCCCCTCCCCCTCTCACTGATCAGTCAGAGTCTGTATGCAGGTTGAGCATGTACACGTGGACAGAGCAGTAAACATTTAAACTGGGATTTAATTTAGTTGGAAACGAGTGACGTTTAGCTGCTTCCTGAGCCAGTTTACTCACTAATCACACATCGACGAGGTTAAATAGGGTTAAATAGGGTTTAATGATGTGTATCATGTTCTAACCCTGTGATATGAAGCTAGAAAACTATATGTAACTTCCCAAAAATTGTGGAGGACTATTACCATTGTTTACAAGAGGTAAAATGGAAAAGTTGGGAATGCACTGGGAATGCATTATAAGGACAGGCATAAACAGAATTTGCTCAAAGTAGGTCCAGATACTATTCGGATTCCAAAAAATGTCAATGCCAGGTGTACACCGGCCCTGAATGGATGAGCAAGGAAATATGGTTATGTGTGTACATATCGCAAGTTAAATAGCCCGAGACTCCCACGGTTTAAGAGTGCATCGGTGAAGCCGATTGAAGCTGAAGCCGTGAATTAACTGATATATTGAAGTAAAAGTCTTTGTACAGTTTGTAGATGGACAGACTGAGAATCTGCCTTGAGAAAACAAAGAGCTCTCTGAGGCCTTTAGAAAGAAGGTTAGAGATGAATATAAGTCTGGGAAGGGATTTAAAAAGATCTCAGAACAATTAGCCCTGATGTGTGTTTTTTTTTTTTTCTTTTTTTTTTGACAGTAGGATTTCCTGCTTGTACACCTCCCATGAAAAGCCGACGATTGCTTCACTTTCTGATGGTAGATGCTGTACTATGATATCAGCTGTGACAGGAGCTACCTGTAGGTCCCATGATGACATCCTAAGATTGCTGGAGTCTTTTAACACATCTTGTTGTCTGCTTTTAGAATGAACTTGCTAGGACAGCCTGACCTGGTCATGAGGGCATGTGTTTAAAATGTAAATTATTTTCCCGGACAGTGAAACGGCTGGTTTCTAATAGTCTTGAGATCTTTGTAAATCCCTTGCCACACGCATCTGCATCTACAACCTTCTTTCTGAAGGCCTCACAACAATCAAGAGCAAACCAAACTAATGTCTGAGGTTTAAATAGGACAGCTTCTGCCAAAGTCCGCTGATGGTCTAATTATTTGCAGCTGAATTTTAGGTATTATAAGTAGAAGAATATTACATTTCTATGAATTGCATTTTCTATTAATTACTATGTATTTAAAGACATTACTTCAGTTTAACGTGTTTAGTTATATTATCTGCATATTATATTATATTATATCACCCAGTATATTATTTCCCAGTACAGTTCAAATGAAGATCAAAGGTCCATATGAAAGTTTATACTATTGCCACCAAATATGTCACACTGTCAGGGTTGTTTTCAGAACAGACAAGGCGGATAGATAAATAGACAGACAGAAGGATAGACAAACAGATGGATAAATGCATGAACCACTAACGCTAACCATCACGACAATCGCATAGACAATGCAAGAAGACTGAGACCAGGGGGCTTATATACGCATGAGAACATTAGACAAGACTGGGACATGATAATGAAGGGGCAGGGTTACAAATAAGACGCAGCTGGGAACGGGCGGGGACAAGACCCAAAAGCACATGGGAAATAAACAACAACAACAAAGAGGAGACAATAGAAGGTCAAGACAGATATGTGACACATACACTCTTTTTAATCTGTGTGACTTCAGTTTACATCTTCTGGTCCAAATGTATGAACACTGAAAGCAATCCAGGGCTAAAATACAACATTTTCTTCTTTGATCCTGACTAAGGAAACCAAACTACTAGAATAAACTCACCATATAAAGTGCTTCTATTTGTACTGTGAAGGTACCTAACAGATGTGAGATAATCAATTCTCAGATCAGCGGCACTGGCCAAGTCAGAGCTGCAGGGAGGCGAAGAAACATTCTTCTCAGTTTATTCAAATTACTTTGACCATGAAAAACATCTAAAAACATGGTCCAGGTTTAAAAACATCATCCTATGGAGTAAAGTACTGGGATACCTCTTTTTTTCTGAAATCAAGGGTATTAGAAAGGGTCTATCCTGCTTTTGTTGGAGTAACTGTCTCTACTGTCCAGGGATGACTTTCTACTAGATTTTGTAGCACAGCTATGTTGTGCTGTTTGCACTCGTAGTGAAAAGAATCGTAGTGATGTAAAAATCTACACCTCTACCTCATCTCCAGCTCACCAACTCATCCCAGATGTGGAAAACAACTCCTGTACATGAATGTCAGTGAGAGCTGTGGACAAAGCTGGAACATGTTTCTGGTATGACAAGGTTGTGGAGAACATCTGATCACCTTTAGACCATCTCAGACCTTAGACATCTTCTATACCCTGGGTGAGGTGCAGAGATGTTAGAAACTGTAGAATGGGCTCCGAGTGGTTTGATGGGTGTCCTCGGGGGTTTGAATCCTTGGTCATACTTCTTGCCATCGTCAGCCTGTGTCTGAGAGAGCAAAATTGGTTTCTCTGGGTAGGTAGATGACTCTCTCTTCCCACATCACACCCAGTGTGATGCTGGTCGCTACAGGTTCTGTTTCTTGTTCAATTCAGTTGATTGGCTCTCCTACTTGAAGGGAGGGATTTGTACACAACCTTGAAACTGTAATCTTAATCTTTCTGTCACTGTAACATAAGATTGCAGACCTTACACTGTGTGCAGGCCGAGTGTTTCGAACATATAAATGTATGAATAAATGGGAACCAGCCTTGTGACTGGAAGGTCGCTGGGTCGAATACCTGAAGTGCCCCCGAGCAAGGCACTGAACTCCCCAGCTGCTCCCTGGGTGCTGCGGATAGGGCTGCTCACCGCTCCGGGCATGCGTGCTCACTGCCCCCTGGTGTGTGAAGACACTTGTGAGTATGTGTGTGTCACTGTATGTGGATGAGTTAAATGTGGGGGATTCATTCCCGTGTGTGCACAATTAAAATGATTAAAATGACTCAATGTAGCCCAGTGGACGTTTCTGTGGAACCTCTGACAAGAGTTTACATAGACTTACTAGACATGTAACGTCTGTCCGCAGCGTACCTGGATACGTACGTGCAACACAAGCGAGTATGCATGCCAGTGTTTAGTCTTTCATGAGGAGAGACAGCATAGGTCATGAGATCAGGTTGAATATGGAGGTTAATTCACTTAATGTGTACCTTCAGGAAAACGTTGAAGCTTTCACAGTAAGAGCCTGTTTTAATAACATTTTATCAGTAATTAATTCACAATAGAGGAACCTAAAGACTGATATAGAGACATGGCCTTTCTACTGATTAAGGAGGATTAAAGGGCTAATTGAAAAGAGTGCAATCCGAGATGCCAGACTATAACTCAACTAATTATTTTGCAGGTGTGTGTGTGTGTGTGTGTGTGTGTGTGTGTGTGTGTGTGTGTGTGTGCGTGTGTGTGTGTGTGTGGGTGTGTGATCTTCAAAAGCCCCTATAAAAGACAAACATTGCTTGTTTTTAGAGAGTGGTGGTGGACATACAGACTTCAGGATCTATTAATATCCCGATTCGGAGCGAGGGAATGGAATATGAAAAGTGAGACGCACTCTATGGTGACCTTGGCACTCTGTTTATTTTTGCACAAACAAATTCAATCAAATGTCATTGTTGGGCTGAAAACAAACATGTCAAGTTGACGCGCTCAAAGACAGCGGCTCCTCCGACAGTGCAGCCGCCGCTGTCTCCTCCCGTTTCCATCTCTTTGTTTTCAGAGAACTTCGCTTTTGACAGACAATGGCTGCGCTGATGTCTCAGAATGCTGTCTGAGGGGATGTTGATTTCTATCAATTTCAC
This sequence comes from Acestrorhynchus altus, assembly GCA_034509495.1. NCBI lineage: Eukaryota > Metazoa > Chordata > Actinopteri > Characiformes > Acestrorhynchidae > Acestrorhynchus > Acestrorhynchus altus. The sequence continues at coordinate 18,664,237 of CM067523.1, forward strand.
TGTATGCTGCATTTACAGACTCGAATCCCTTCATTATAACCTAGATTTTATCTTTCACTCTGGGTTCGTTTAATACTGATCTGCAGTACATAGCTGGAAATCAGACAACAGTTCAAGGCAGGTTTGGAGGTAAAGTTTGTTTCTAAAGTGAAGTTTGTGGGCTTCTATGTACAGTTTGTTGGAAAACAAGAAAAGAAAAAAAAAAAAAAAAACTAGGAAAAGAACATTTCTGTTGTGCTATTCAGTGTCGACCAGAGGAGGATGGGTTTTCCCTTTGAGGTTTAGCTCCTCTCAAGATTTTCTTGCCACTGTCGCCACTGGCTTGCTTAAAGGAAGCTAGGATCTGGATCTCTGTAGAACTGCTTTCTGACAACATCTGCTGTGAAATGTGCTACTTAAGTACATTTGAATTGGACCGGATTTAATTGAAGCTTTGCCAAATTTGATGGTTCTTGAAATTGTAAAAAAACAAAAACCTCCATTTATAACTACCTATCCAGCCATACAATCCATCCATCCATCCATCCATCCATCCATCCATCCATCCATCCACCCATCATAATAAAAGCCTGAACTGCTACACATTCCTGGAACCACTGGTCCTCACCCTAATCTTGACATTTCCTTTGAGAACTCACTGGTCACTCCATCACCAGAAGCACAGTAGTTGTAGATGACCAGTTATCTCATGTTGCAAACCTGACAAGGCCATGCAGATCTCCCCTTTACAACATCAGGAGAATTCAACCTTTTCTGTCTAGAGAGGAGCTCAGGTGCTTGTACAATCTCTTGTCATTTGAAGATTAGACTCCTGCAACTCCATTCTAGCCGGCCTTCCTATGAGGACCATCAGTTCCTTGCAACTCATCCAAAATGCAGCAGCACAGCTCGTCTTCAATGTCCCCAAACCAATCATTTAACTCCTGTGCCACTTTCCCTTCACTGGCTTCCTGAAGCTGAACCTCAGATTCAAAACCTTGATTCCTGCCTACAAAGCCAAAAATTGACCAGCACGTCAATTTCGTACATGATGGCAGTGGTCAAATCTGGAGCTGTACCAAGAGCCCTTCGAGTTAAAGTACAGCACGGCTTGACCCACCATCCCTCAAGACGCAGGAAGACAAGCATCCAGACTCTTTTCTGTCCTGGCACTAAAATGGTGGAACTAGCGTCCCCTGGGTGTCCAAACAGCTCACTGTCTTCAAACAAAGACTGAAGACCATCTCTTTCAAGACCATTTAATTGAAAGGATTATATGAATCTGAATCTTGTTTGTCTCCAATCTGACCTTTGCTTTTGGCAGCATCTGAGCTCGAAGAACCTTTGGATTCTACACTCCTCTAACTAGCTAACGATATCTTCTGAGTGGACAGCAAAGCACAAAAGTGGGAAAAACATTGTTTGTTCCATTGTTAAACTCAGAATAAAGCTGAGCTGAATCTGCAAAACCTCCAAAAAATATTAAAAAAATGAAAGAAATAGTTGCATCCAGAAGGAATCAACCAAATGCAATGCACAGCTGTAATGGTGTTGTGCCAGACTGATGACTCCCACTTTTGTCTTGGTGGAGACGACCAACATGGAGGCACAATGGACATCACCATAGTTTGTTATCACACTTCACACGTCCTAAAGGCCTGGTGTCATGGAGTGGCCGGGTAACTTTTGTTTCATTACAGGTACGTTGACAGGCCTAGGTTCCGCTAATGAGGCCCTGCAGTCAGTGGCCCTAACAGTTCTAAACACACACATTACTCACTTATATGATGTAACGCATTAAGCCTTGTAGTTTGTTAGGACAAGTGTCTCATGTCTGTAGGTTACCCTGATCCTGAGTTATGAAGCCTAGAACAGCATGTAACTGCCTGTGAAATCTCCGGTTCTAAGGTTTAACTCCATACGTACAGTGTGATTATACGAAGAACAATGTTCTTCATCAGTTTCTAAAACCACACAGACACTTCAGATCAACCTCTGCCCTTTTCTCTTTTGCTTGCGGTGCATTCGAACCACCGTACGCCCCAAAGATTAGAGAAGAACATGCGTTTATCAGTGACACACTACGCCGCCGCCATTCTGCAAATCTAATCCTCTGTGATAGTCACCCTGCAAACCCATGGCCTCCAAACGTCTCACATTGCTTATTCCCGTGAGTATGTGTAGATCACACCCTGAGCTCACACAGCTAAAGCCTTAAGCAGGATTTTCCCCCAGCAGAGGGGAATTCGGCTGCGTGCGGCTTCACTGCGGAAAGAAAAACCTCAGCGGAATTCTTCTGCACTAATTAATAATCGGTTCATGTGGCTGACACCCAAAAAGATTATTAGAAAAGTCATTAGAAAACAGCTCCCCTCCACCATCTCATCTACAGCTGGAACCAAGGAGCCTCCCAAAGGTCCACCGGGACCCGTCCAGCACACCAAAAGTGTTTTGTTCGAGAAATTTAATTGCGCCATCTACACTCTTGTTCCTGGGTGTATTACAATATAATGACTTTGTTCTAACATGAAATTAAAAAGGAAGGAGATTTTTTTTTTTCTTTGGGTCCAGATAAACCTGAAGGAACCGGATTGTTTATATTATTGAGTTGCCGCACAATGTAAACTTTAAAATCATGGCAAGGATTGGATCAGATACAAGTTATGATAATAAGAATTAGGGCTGCCATTAATGACTACTTTTCTGTCGCTGAATCGAGTGACTACTTTCTTGATAATTTGACTAATTTAAATGAATTTTACTTCACATTCCTTTTGTCTTGTCAACAACAAACTGGTCAAACATCTGTATATGACGCAGCACAGCACGCTGGAAACAAACGCTTACATGCTGAAGAACAGAAATGTAAGTTTAATTTGGAAACTCTGACAAACACAGGTCGGTGGTCGGAATGGAGGTGGAACCTCTGACCACAGTGAGAGAAAGAAGGGCTGCAGACAAACTGCCCTCTATCATGGACGAACCCCGTCACTGGACTGTGAAGATCATTTGTTCCAACAGCCATCAGACTTTTTAACTCTGCCTCTGCGGGGCAAGAGGCCATTGTGGACTGACTTAATCTAAAGACCCGATAATACATCCATCCATCCATCCATCCATCCATCTTCTTCCGCTTTATCCGGGGCCGGGTCGCGGGGGCAGCAGACTAAGCAGGGAAGCCCAGACTTCCCTCTCCCCCGACACCTCAGCCAGCTCCCCAGGAGGGACCCCGAGGCGTTCCCAGGCCAGCCGAGAGACATAGTCCCTCCAGCGTGTCCTGGGTCTACCCCGCGGTCTCCTCCCGGTAGGACGTGCCTGGAACACCCCCCCAGGGAGACGCCCAGGGGGCATCCGAAACAGATGCCCGAGCCACCTCAACTGGTTCCTCTCGATGTAGAGGAGCAGTGGCTCTACTCCGAGCTCCTCCCGGGTAGCCGAGGATCTCACCCTATCTCTAGGGGAGCGCCCGGCCACCCTGCGGAGGAAACTCATTTCGGCCGCTTGTATCCGCGATCTTGTCCTTTCGGTCATTACCCACAGTTCATGGCCATAGGTGAGGGTGGGAACGTAGACTGACCAGTAAATGGAGAGCTTCGCCTTTCGGCTCAGCTCCTTCTTCACCACAACGGACCGGTACACCGACCGCATGACTGCGGCGGCAGCACCGATCCGTCTGTCAATCTCACGCTCCTTCTCACCCCCACTTGTGAACAAGACCCCGAGATACTTGAACTCCTCCACTTGAGGCAGGACAACTCCACCGATCTGGAGGGGGCACGCCACCCTTTTCCGGTCGAGAACCATGGCCTCAGATTTGGAGGTGCTGATTTGCATCCCAGCCGCTTCACACTCAGCTACGAACCGCTCCAATGCCTGCTGAAGGTCCTGGCCTGAAGAAGCCATCAGGACAACATCATCTGCAAAAAGCAGAGATGATATCCTGTGGTTCCCAAACTGGACCCCCTCCGGCCCCTGGCTGCGCCTAGAAATTCTGTCCATAAAGGTTATGAACAGAACCGGTGACAAAGGGCAGCCCTGCCGGAGTCCAACATGCACTGGGAACAGGCCCGATTTACTGCCGGCAATGCGCACCAGGCTCCTGCTCCGGTCGTACAAGGACCTGACAGCCCTTAACAGAGGGCCCCGGACCCCATATTCCCGGAGCACCCCCCACAGAGTACCCCGAGGGACACGGTCGAATGCCTTCTCCAAATCCACAAAACACATGTGGACTGGTTGGGCAAACTCCCATGAACCCTCAAGCACCCTCCGGAGGGTATAGAGCTGGTCCAGTGTTCCGCGGCCAGGACGAAAACCGCATTGTTCCTCCTGAATCCGAGGTTCGACTAACGGCCGAATTCGTCTCTCCAGTACCCTGGCGTAGACTTTCCCGGGGAGGCTGAGAAGAGTGATCCCCCTATAATTGGAACACACTCTCCGGTCCCCCTTTTTAAACAGGGGAACCACCACCCCGGTTTGCCACTCCAGGGGCACTGTCCCCGTCCGCCACGCGATGCTGCAGAGGCGCGTCAGCCAGGACAGCCCAACAGCATCTAGAGACTTGAGATACTCTGGGCGGATCTCATCCACCCCCGGAGCCCCACCACTGAGGAGCTTACAGACCACCTCAGTGACTTCCGCCCGGGTGATGGGCGAGTCCTCCTCAGAGTCCTCAGCCTCACCTTCTACATTAGAAGACGTGATGGTGGGGTTAAGGAGGTCCTCGAAGTATTCCTTCCACCGCCCAACGATATCCCCGGACGAGGTCAGCAGCTCCCCGCCCGCACTGTAAACAGTGTCGGCAGGGTACTGCTTCCCCCTCCTGAGGCGCCGGACGGTTTGCCAGAATCGCTTCGGGGCCGACCGATAGTCCTTCTCCAGGACCTCCCCGAACTCCTTATAATAACTCCGATAATACAGTAATTATTAATTATTACATATGTGTGTGTGTGTGTGTGTGTGTGTGTGTGTCTGTGTGCAGCTACTTTGCACATCATGTCACTTTATCATTTTATTACTATATGCTTTGCATCTTTGCACATCCTCTAGTTTCTTAATTTCTATTATATTTCTATTATATTCTATTATATATCTTTTATTTATTGTGTTTTATTTTTACTGTAGCATGTTATAAAGCTATTATATGGCTCAATTTCCCTCAGGGCCAATAAAGTAAATATCTCTCTGTCCATCCATCCATCCATCCATCCATCCATCCATCCATCCATCCATCCATCCACTAGAGGGCCTTTTTACAGTGAGTAGTTCAATTGAAGAAGAAATCCAAGTCTCTATTTAAAAGTTGATCTTATCTCAATTATTAAAACTGATCTATTGTATTTTATTCCCTCCAAAAATAAAAATAAAAATAAAATATGTTGCTATGGTTTCGTCCCATCAAGCCAGAGCACGCTGGCCAAACACTCTGATACAATCAACCATGACAGTTCAGGGGATCCTGGATCCCATTTACGCAACTGTGAGGTAGAGTCACTTCATAATTCATATCTACAGTATTGGGAGTTCTGGGAGAGTGATGGGTGTAAGGGTTTGGACCACATATCACAGATGTGGAATACTGGACCATTTTCACGTCATATTTTTCAAACTTGTTTGATTTGGTTCTCCGTTCGGAATTGTGTGAAAGACTGATTAGGTTTTAGGCTAGAAATACAAAACTTTAAAGGGTTCACAAACTATCAAGCACCACTGGTGTGTTTCCTGGGCTGCTAGACTCAGTCTTAAGGGATCGAGCTAAACCCCTCTGTGAAGTCTCTAATGTTGTACTTACAGATTAGATTTAGCTTCATTGCCATTAAGAAAGTACAAGCTCAATGAAATGCAATTAGCATCTAAATGGAAGTGCAAAGTAGTGAAAAATACAACTAACGTGCAAATTGAGCAGAATGAGTGTCATAATGGAACAGTGCAGGAAAGCAGAATTCAATAAAGAAGGTACATGCAGTTTACAGATTTCCAAACAATGTCTAATGTGAAGAATGTGAAAATTAGGTTGGATTGACGTGGACGAAAGACAGGTAAGGGGTTTGTGGCAAAAAGAGAGCATGCAGTGATGCTTTTAGAACGTTGAATGCTGCGATACACTAATAGGGGTAAAATACATACAATATATTTAATAAAATGTGTTATATATTCAATAAAATGAATACATATTGATACATTTGAGTATTGTGATCTTATGCTTTGTGTTACTGCAGGCTGTGGTTGTCAGGGGGTTACATGCCACTGTTCTAAGCTTCATAATTCTCGTTCAGAGTGACTTACAGATGTAAACAGACCCACTGTGCTTGCACAAAGGAGAATTTGTCCTCGCATTTTACACATGAAACCCATTTGTGGAACACACTAGTGATTTCACACACAGTAGGGGACAGCCCTGTCCACAGTGCTCGGGGAGCAGCTGGGATTAAGTTCCTGCCAGTTCAGGGAATTGAACCAGCAACCTTCCAGTCACAAGACGACAACACAATCTACCCTATCCACCCAGCCTTGACCTGCCATCAACTACCAGCGAGTAATCTATCAGCTAAAATCCAATCAGACAAATGGGAGCTAGTAAACGCGTGCACTTAAGGGCCGAGTTTTAACCTGCATTTAGTAATGAGCAAGGAAAACACACCAACGTAAAAGCAGACGGGGGCTGGATTGTGACCTCATGACCACAGCTGCTCTGAAATCAATTTTCAGTCCTGAGACCACATAAAATAAATAAATAAATAAATAAATAAATAAATAAATAAATAAATACATACATACATACATACATACATAAAATAAAATAAAATAAAATAAAATAAAATAAAATAAACAGGTCTTCTTCTTCTTGTTCTTCTTCTTGTTCTCCTTATTATTATTATTATTATTATTATTGTTATTATTATTATTATTAATATTATTAATAATAATAATAATAATAATAATAATAATAATAATAATAATAATAACAATAACAATAACAATAATAATAATAATAATAATAATAATAATGAGCTTCCACTTCACTGCTGTGAAGTATTCACTAGATTGTGAGTTTTAACCAAGCATTTTATAGCCTCTACAAGCTAAACACACATAAAGTAACAGGTTTAAAGTAACCTTTTTTTAGGAAAACATGGTCAAATTCATACAAACATCTACATTTTGTATTTAGATCTCAAATTAAGACATTATGGAAGCCTAAGACCTTCTAAAAACAACATAAATCCTTTTTTTGGGTGAACAAAAGTACAGCAAATTATGAAAATCTCCTGCAAAAGCCTTCTAACGGATTAATTCTGTGAATAACAGCGAGAATAAATAAATATGAGTGATTATATGTACTTATATACTTATTATTATTAATTGCCGTCAAGTGGATTCCAACTCCTGGTGACCACAGGAATAGTGTTCCTCCAAAATGTCCTGTCTTCTGTTTGGGTCTTCTGGCATCTGAATGGTTGGATCATTAGTCCCTGAAGTGTATCCTGTTCATCCTCTTTTACCTTCAACTCCAATCATGATGATCTTTTGCAGTGATTCATTTCTTCTCATAATGTGTCCAAAGTAAGAGAGCTTCAGCCTGATCATCTGTGGCTCGAGCGAGAGGTTAGGCTTGATTTGGTCCAGGATCTATTTGTTTTCTTCTTTGCTGCTCAGGGAACTCTCAGAAGTCTTTGCCAACACCAAAGTTCAAAGGAATCTATATTTCTCCTGCCTTGCTTGTTTATTGTCCAGCTTTCATAACCATACAGCCCCACAGAGAAAACCATTGTCTGGATTTTTCTGATCTTTGTTTCTAAAGACAGATATTTACATTAGAAAATTCTTTTTTCATGCTCCTTCATTCTTGTCCTGCTGAATGGCAATCTGTGTAGAATTTCTTGAGTGCTGGATCCTTTGTTGTTAATCACTGAACTGAGTTAAAGCTGTCCAACATCTCCACATCTTCTCCATCAGTGGTTGCTCCCTTTATCAATCTCTTTGCAGATGTTGTAGTATTTGTCCTTGTCCTTCCTGGCAGCTCTCTGGGATAGGTCTGGTTTAGTTCTCGTCTCGTCTTAGTTTGTCTTTCTTGATTTTTGCATCTTTTCTCTTTTTATTTATTTTTTTTGCAATCTCCACTGTATCATCAGACATCCACTTGTTCTCCTATTCATTCATCCCAGGTTTTTCTCTGATTCTTCTTTGATTAACTTTATTAATGTGCCACTACAGTCAACATATATGTTTGTCAAGGTCATGTAGGTCAAACTATCAAAACAGCCAGCAAAACTGGCCAGCAAGGAGTAATAAAATGCAATATATTGCCCTACTAACAGTATCACAATATATCGATTTGTGACCCTTATATTGTGATGTAAATCATACCATATAACCACATTCTTGCCAATACACAGCTTTATACATTAAGAGTGAAAATATAAATACAGTAAAATATATTATCAGGATTTTCAGTCTCAAAAATCACATTTAATTGAGTTACATATCATATGAATCTTACTAAAGACTGACACACTTCATAATAACTTCAATAACATCAGCCTGAATGGGCGTGGCTACACTGCTATAACGGTACATCATGGTATAAACTGTGAGGCTGAACCAACCACTCTGTAACACATTGCTCTATTTTGCGCAAGTGCTTTACATTTGAATATCGTGCAAATAAAGTGTGCTCATTTCATTTTACAGTAAGCAGCTAATCACACACTGCTCTTCACAGCAAGCTCAGAGACAGGGCTCCCAAAAAAAACCCCTCCTATTAGTCTACGATGTCAATCACTGTCAAGAAAAACACAAGAAATGCCTTCAGCAGAACCATAGCTGCTAGAAATAACTCACAAACCCTGTCTTTTTGTACAAAGTCTGGGTTGTTTTTGCAGAATATTTAAAGAAAAAAAATCCCTCAAGACATCACGCGAAAATCAGAACAATACAAAAACAATATGTGTATTTATGATATACGAGGTTGGTATAGCTCGTACTGCGTGAAGGTGATTGCAAAACAGTGACCGGTCCTTATCTAGGTGGACAAGTAAGAATAAATATGTAAATATGTAAAAATATGTATTTCATATATTTAATTTAGTTTCAGCCAAAAATAAAAACAAAATACACACATATTCAGGTGGCAGACATTGGTGTCCTGGTGTTAATATGAACATACAGAATGAAAAAAATCTGAATTATTATTATTAGAAGGGATAGTTACTGCGACAGGGCAAGATTGATCAAACTGCAGGCCAGATTTACTCACACAGGAAAACTGTTTGCCAATATCCAACACTAGATATCCAGGACCTGGCATTTGAGCAATCCGATAATCTATGTGAAACAACAAGACAAGAGATCTATCACATACAAGAAAATCAATGATATTTATGGTAGGAGTGAGATGATCATGATCACACCTACCATTTCTCCGAGCTTAAAAACCTTTATTTTATTGAGTCAAAAACATTCTTAAATGATTCTCTTTAAAGAAAAAAAAAGGTCTCATATTTTATATTGTCCATATACTTTTTTGTCCAATGAAGCTTTGCGTAAAACAGCTGTGTGGATCCATGCATTAAAAATAGTCTTAATTCATGTTTTCATGACTGTTATTAAATATCTATTTTATCATTAGAATGAACAGGCAGCGTAATCATGTCATAATGATTCTGATTGGATGCTTTTTAACATTAAAATAATGCATTTTAAAAGTTGTCTTGTGACATTATAAAACCTGTGAATTAAAAACAGACCATTTTGTTACATCACAAAAACGGTGCTGTGCATAATTTCAATTCATTACACGTTTTGTATACTTCAGTGAATGTTTATATATCCCCTGCCTCCTCTACTGTTACACTAACCATCTCCATGTCCACCTTCACTACATCCATAAACCTTCTCTGAGGTCTTCCTCTTCACCTTCTGCCCGGCAGCTCCATCTCCAACATTCTTTGTCCAATATATCCACTATTCCTCCTCAACACATGTCCAAACCATCTCAACCTGGCCTCTCTGGCTTTATCTCCAAACTGCTCCACCTTCACTGTCCCTCTGATCTGCTATATATATATATATATATACAGGCCAAAAGTTTGGACACACCTTCTCATTCAAAGCATTTTCTGTATTTTCATGACTATTTACATTGTAGATTCTCACTAAAGAGCGAGAGAGAGAGAGAGAGAGAGAGAGAGAGAGAGAGAGAGAGAGAGAGAGAGAGCATATTTTAGTCAGAGGTGCCAGAGTCTGTGAGAAAGAGCCTGTTTAATTCCAGTCATAAAGAGAGGTTGGATAAAAAAATCATATAAAGTGGGATGATGACCATATGATACCATACAAATATCACATGTGCAATAAAACACCATATAATTGTAGAATTTGAGCTCTTTAATTTAGAACAATTACCTAAAAGAAATTATAGCCGTGTTGTTATTTCATTTTACTCCCGAAATCAAATCACCTCTTCTTCTTCTCCTTCTTCTTCTGCAGTGAGTAATGCATGTCTATTATAAGGGTACACACAATAAATATGACAATCCCATAAACTTTAGAGGCCTGTAATCCTTTCAGCAGTGCTGAGCCACTGGGCCTTCCCTCTGTAAGCCTGTCAGCAGGCTGCAAAGATAGAGCGAGTGGGAAAGAAGGGAGAGAGGCATATAAAGGAAGAAAAATGAAGGACCGTTCGACAGAATAACCCAAGTTGTGTCTGTGTTGCCTCTCGGCGGATTCTCAGCGGAGCTCGGCTCGATTCATTTTCCTGCGGTGTTTGTTGACCAAAAAAAAAAAAATCTCCTGGAGGGTGGAGGTGGGTGTCAGGGGGGTGGGTGTTGGGCATAAAAAGGGATGCAATTAATCTCTCTGAACTGAAATCTACTTCTTTCATTAATCTTTGATTGTAAATGAATGGGGTAATTGAGGCTGGGCTGGATTGTCTGTGGGCCATTTGCCTGGAGGGATGTCCTCCTGAGGCCGGCAGCTGATTGAACTTTACACAACTAACAGGAACAATTTATGGCTCATTATGACCCTTCTGATTCCTACGTTCCTTAAATCCCCACCGACTTCTGCTACGGCAGCAGTCAAATGTAGAGACACATTGTGTTTTTGTGGGGGTTCATGCTGAAATGTTTGCTTCTCAGGTAAATATACACTAATCAGCCATAACATTATGACTGTTCAGGTTATCAGCTCCTCTTACTATTCAGGAGCACTGTGAAGTTCTGTAATTACAGACTGTAGTTCATCTGTTCCTCTGCAGACTTTCTTAGCCTCTTCAATTTTCAGGACACCACGGGACCACCGCAGAGCAGATATCATGTGGTCTCTGGTGTGTATTAGGGTCAGATTGTGTAGAAATCTGGCTTTATTGTGTTACAAAAGTCACTAAAATTGACACTCAGCTGACACCATTCACACTCAGCTGTATCCAAATACTTTACTGAACCCCTAGGAACATCTTCTAGATTTTGCTGACCTAGCAACCATTTGGATCCATCATCTAGTCAGCTCTGCCTCTAAATTTACTGAATATACAGTCTTGTTAGAAAGGACTCCCACATGTTTAGCTTTTGAAGCTGCTTCAGAAAAGACCAACAGTGGTTCTACTATTGTAAGCTGGTGATCAATAGAACAATTACTATGGAACAAATCTGTAGGTATACGATACAGTACACACCAAAGGGTTCTACTGCACACAGAAGAACCCAGAGGTGGGGGTTTCAGTCCCAGCAAATCAAAATCCACCCCACATATTGTTGCAACTGCTTGGTGGGCTCTGCTGGAGCTCAGCCTGTCAAGTTCTTTTTAGCAAAACGAACTCAAGGTGGAGTAAGGGCTGTTATTATTGTACAAACGGCCAAACCCAATATGAAGGCGGTGATCCTGAAATCCTCCCCAGGATTTTGACTTGTTGGCCCTGAAATATCCAGTTTCTACGGCACTTTAAAGACCCATTTAACCAGTTAATCTTCCAAATGGTTTTTTGAGTTGTCATGGCTCACTATAAAGCAATGGCTTTTAGACACTGAAGACATATTTTAAGGAAACAATCTGTCCAATAAAACACATGAGGTTTGATTCGCTGAAGCTTCCGACTTGCAGTTTAAGTTCTTCTGCTGAGCTTAAGCCAGACAAAGTAATGACTCATCATCAGGAGTCATTTTTGCATTTCATATCGGTGTGAGAGATTAGGCTGGGGAAGTAGAGAGAAAGAGCTTTATTGAGTGCATGCCTCCTTTCCTTTCACTACTGCAGAATGTGGGAGCACTTTGGGAATGAGATTATTAATATTGCCCGGACAGCTTGTGCAGAGCCAACCCTGCTTTACGCCAGGTTTCCGCTCCCCTTCTTCCCCGTATTTTCGACAGCCCAACTCAGGACAACAGAAACATTTTTAGCTCTGCGTCTAATGAATTCTGGCTTGTGCAGCAGGACCACGGATAGCGGATGCAATAAAACAAATCGAGTCGGATGGCCCAGCGCATCCAGATATTACCATTATCTGTGGGAGACTCAGCCTAGGTGTATTAGAAAGCGGCCTGCTCAGTGGACTTGAAATAACTCCAGTCCAATAGTAAAAGCTGACACCTGATATTACCCTCAGAGAAGTCAAGAACACGCCACCGGCTGCCGTCAGTTATAAAAGGGAAACGGCGCCATAAAGCATTATTTCAGCTGTATTTCTCCTTTCCCACCTTTTCCCAAACAGACGGAAAACAAACCACCTTCCTCAACCAGCTTCCCTTTATGACAGCAATGGCACGGCTCCCACTGGGAGCTTGTTTATTGGTCATTTTTATGGGTGTTTATCAAGTCTGTCCCCAGCTTGACCACACTCTATTAAAGCAGTCCTCATTCTCTGACCAGTGTGCAGTCCAGAAGGCTTCAATAAAAAAAAAAAAAAGTAGTTATGAATTTATTTCATTGAACAATGTTGAGCGCAGAACAAAGACCATCTTTAATAAAATACAGCACACTACTATATATATATACAATGGATGATATAATTACCATTTTGTTTATGTAAACATATGTCTGAAGGTGCTATTGACATGAAACTCTCACCAGATGTTGGTAACACCTCATCCAATCCACACATACAAAGAAATCAAAACATAGATGTCCATAAATTGTATAATAATGCCACAGGGAAAACGTATTAGGCGTACATACTAAAATGCATTTAATAAGCCTTTGTTAGTAATGACAGCTTCAAGATGCCTCCTGTATGTAGAAACTAGTGGCATACTTTGCTCAGGTGTGATTTTGGTCCCTTCTTCCACACAAACGCTCTTCAAATCCTGAAGGTTCTTTGGGCTCCTTCTATGAACTGAGCTGTAGTTCCTTCCATTGATTTTCAATTGGATTCAGGTCTGAAACCACTCGAGAGTTTCCTTGACAGTGTACTGGTATCATTGTCTGGCTGAAATTTCCACCCCGATTCATCTTTATCATTCTGGTAGATGGCAGCAGATTTTTCTTCACAAATGTCTATATAATGAAGTGCTTTGAAAATGTTACGGATGCACTGTATTTATACTTTATTTATTTAATTCAAAGGTAGTTCTTTTTTAAATAAAGTATATTTAATAGCCAGTTAAGGGTTAATTCAATTGCGGTGATAATTTTGTTAAAAATTTTAAAATATGGTGAATTTAATTCAATACCAATTCATAATGATTGTATTTTCTAAAATGTATCATTTATTAATAGACATTTTTGAGGAACCTTTCCGTATTTTTGGCTTCCCACGGTAACGTCATTCCCACTGCTTGAGTTAAGGTTAGATTGCAGCTAGAGACGTTGGAAGCAACATCGTTTTTTTACTGAGCCATATGGAGTTCAGTGTAATGTCTACGTTTGTGATCTATAAGTAAACCATTAAAAGTGGATTCAGTCTCACTCACATTTCTCAAATACAGGTTGTGGGTCTAACAGCAAAATGTGGTACAATGTGGTATTGAACACAAAATAGTGCCACTTCAGTATAAGATAGTAATCTTGTAAAATTATAAATACATCATTTTATATATTTATATTGTATTCATGTATTTGTGTGAAAATAAATACACGTGTATCTCATGTATTTATTTACATGTTTAATTTATAGTTTATATTTTATATGATAATGTTCATCTTTGAGAAAGAAATAATTTGATAAGAATTTGATAAGAAATGGGTAAGTACATTCATGGGAACACACACACACACACACACACACATACACACACACACACACACACACACACATATATATATATATATTTTTATTTTTATTTTTATTTTTATTTTTTTTTAACTTATTTTATTTCTGTTTATATTTATTTCTCCTTTCATTTTTTTTAGTCTATGCTAATGACTCTAATGCAGGGTTTCTCAACCTGTGGGCTGGGGACCACCAATGTGCTGTGCAAAACTCTCTGGTGGTCCGCAGGCCCATCCCCAGGAAGAGGCAGTATTCCATAGTTGGCTGGTGATGATACTTTAAATCTTAAAGTTACTCAAAAACAATTTAGTAAAAATTGAAAGATCATCCATGTATAACTAAAATATGATATAAACCTTAAAAGATGAACAAATAATAACGCATAAATAACTCGACAACTTAAAAATGATCGGTTTGAGACAACGCTGCTGCAGGCGCCTCGTCCAGACCAAACAGGACAGTCACTGCTTTCTGAATGTCCCCAATCATGGTTGTTGGTTCATTCTGCATATATCGAAACAATCTGTCAGTTCTCCTTCCATGGTTTGTGTAGATCTTAGATCCTTCGTGTCACTGGTGTGTGTCTTCTTCTATCCATTGGCACCAACAGTAAATCATAGACCATCTTACATCCCAGAGCCATTCTGAACTCTGATCGAACTAAAGATGTAGACGTTTCTTAAACACAAAGGATTTGTCCACTGTGATAGTCCACTGCGGACTTTGGGCATTCATGCATACAGTCTGCGTGCATGTAGTCATGCTTCGTGCAGCCATCTGCCAATGGTCCTTGCACTTACAGGACGACTCATGAAGGGCATCACTGCTTGGTGAATGCTTGCAGTCGTGGCTGTTTGGTCATTCTGCACATGTTCCATAAGTTCTCCCTCTCCATGGTTCGTGTAAGTCCCTCAGATCCTTCATGATGCTGGCATGTGCCTTCTTCTGTCCACTGCCACCAACAGCATGCTATAATAATATATACATGACCGGTATAGTGGACAATGCATTGATGAGATAATCCCACATCCCAGAGCTCTAAAATGCAACCCCTATCGAAATCTTCCAACTGCACAAATTGCTTGGCAGGATCATAAATATATATTTAGAACTATATGCTGGTTCTTTGTTCTCTGGCCCACATAAAGGAAGAAAAAGAAACAGGTCAAGACTCAGATGTCCTGACCCACGCAGACCTCACTTGGCACAATGCAAATGATTCAGTGTTGACGTTTAGAGCAGCATGACTCTAATTGACATGTGAAAAGTGAAAAAGCCACAAGAGATTGGGCTTCGAGCACGTCGACTTTGTTTTGATCTGATCTGACCGATGCGCAGTGTGTCAAATCGTGCCCACCAGATTGAGGGAGCAGCTTTTAAATGGAGATGCCCTGCCCTGTTCTCCAACAGTGCGGTGATGGGAACGCTGATATGTAGAGACTCCCCTCCCTGCCCCCCCCCAACATCTGATGTATTCTGAGAGCTCTGATTCATCCGGCTTCTATTTGCTTCAGGCCTGGGCCACGTCACGCTGATGCCATGTGACAGGTGTAAAGCACCACTAAAGTGGTCATCGGGGAGGCAATGCTATGATAATTACTGATGCTTAAAGAAATCTGGAGACGACAGAATGGTTCAGGCCTCGACTCCTGCTCATTCATGACGGCGAGTGGATGTTGGCAAAAGCTGTGGGGATGGGCTGGCACTTATCAGAGTCCAGTGTTTCTTACCGGCCTTCACCCACCCCACTTTACACACAGCCTGAAGGTGTGGAGCAACATTAATAGACCAGCTGACCAGCTGTTAAGATGATAGAATTGCAGCACGATCTGAATAAAATCCATCTGAAGTACTACTACACCACGGGTAATTCACACTGATTATTACCATTACACTACACTTATTGTCATGATTATGCTATACTCAATTTCTATGGTCACATTACACCATGCTCAATGATTATTATGTGGCTTGTTGCACCAATTTCCATGGATACATTACACCTATTTTTCTATGGCTGTACTACACAAGTTCCATATTTATGGAAAGCTCATCTAAATACTTATTTTGCACATATTTCCTCGGATATGCTACAATTCCATGACTATATATAGTCATTTCAATAGATATGCTACACATTCCCATGGTTTTTTAGATCAGTTTCCATGGTTACGTTACACCCGTTCCTGTGACTGTGCTGTAGGTGATCTACACATACTTAAGTAGTGTCTCTCAGTACGGCATCGGGTTTAACGCAACATGTCAGATGTCTTGGAATATAGTTCTGAGGTTCCTAATGTTGTCCTTTGATAATCCATCCCAGATGTTGGGTGTTTGTTGGGTGTGTTCATATCACCATCCCACACATTTTCAATTGGGGATCAGTGTGGCAATGCAGACTTTGGGCATTCATGCATACAGTCTGCATGCATGTAGTCGTGCTTCATGCAGGCATCTGCCAATGGTCCTTGCACTAACAGGACGACTCATGAAGGGCATCTCTGCTTGGTGAATGCTTGCAATCGTGGCTGTTATTCGGTCATTCTGCACATGTTCCATAGGTTCTCTTCTCTTCCATAAGTTGTTGGCATGTGCCTTCATCTGTCCACTGCCACCAACAGCATGCTATGATAATATATACATGAGCGGTACGGTGGACAATGCATTGACAAGACAATCCCGCATCCCAGGGTTGTACAATCCGCCCCCTATTGAAATCTTTCAACTGCTCGAATTGCTTTCGATTGTGGCACAACAGCACAAGATACAAAGGAAAGCACACACAAGAGGGCAGCCTTATATAATTGGTCAGGTACAGCAATAAGACCCGCCCTTGCTTACATCACATGCATTGAATCATCTGCATTACTCACATGTCTCACCCACGGTACAATAAATGTACACAGTTAAGAGTAGACATTTATTTCCTTTGCTATGACACACCCATTGCCATGGTTAAGCTCCACCCATTTCCATGGACATCCCACACCCATTTACATTTCTGGCATTTGGCTGATGCTCTTATCCAGCCTCGAACCCCAGTCTCCCACATGGTGTGGTATTGTTATCTGATGTACCACACCAACCACCATTTCATAATTATGTTACACCCACCCAACTACATCTGTTTCCATGATTATGATATAGACATTCTGTCACGAACGCAGGGTGCTGAACAAACCAAGGTTGGAACGGAAGTACTCGCTGGGGTTTTACTGACGTACATACACACTTATTGATAACACGGTCAGGACATAACAGAACAAACCAGGTAACATACCAGATAACACAACACCAGACTGACACAAGGGAGTATATATACACATGAGGGACATTAAACATGGCTGGGACATGATTACAAAGGGGCAGGGTTACCAGTAGGACACAGCTGGGAATGGGCGGAGACAAGACCAAAACAAAACATACATATGTGCTAGAAAGCAAGTACACGCATGTCCATTGTTATGCCACACCTTGTAACGTACTTGGACTCAGAGAGGTAGGTGGAGGTGGAAGTATATGCTGGGGTGAATATTTATTGAACATGGCACATAAACAATAACCAAGATGACCAGACGAGACACGTAGACAAGACGAGTAGTCAAGAAGACTGACCAAGACAGACTGAGAACAAGGGGATTATATACACAGGAGAACACTAGACAAGACTGGAACATGATAATGATGGGGCAGGGTTATGAATCAGAAACAGCTGGGAATGGGCGGAGACAGGACATGTGCTCAGAAGCATGAGGGGAGATAAACAAAACAAAGACTAGACCAGAGGGACAAGACTGATACGTGACACACCCATTACCATGGCTATTCTACACCCTTTCCCATAGTTACACTACACCATTTTCCTCACTACACCCGTATATTAATATAGACATTTCCATGCTTGTGCTACACATGCCGCTTCGCCTCCATATTTATGCTACACCCATGTTGTTAAACATTGCAGTGGTTATGCTACACCCATTTACATGGTTAAAGTAAACACATGCCCATTTTCGTGGTAACTTTATACCCATTTGCATTCCTGTTCCTAAACTTAGATGTTTGATTGGTAACCGGGCGTGGTAGGGATGTGCCTGTCAAGAGGATGTTATGATTTACTGAGTTCATCAATAATTAACATCAAATTTGATGCAGTTGTAGTGCATCACTGCTCATTCACTCTACTCCTCCTGCTCCTGTTCTCCACCACTCCACATTCTACAGGGAAAGGAGAGAAGCAGTAGAAAAGGCTTAGGAAGATGTGAGTGTTGGATGTACCCCAAAAAACCTGCCCAGTGCATGTATCCAGCCAGAATCTCTCATACATTATATACATTACTTTATACTCTAGCATTAACAGCACTGTTGTAGTATGAGGGGCAGTAGGTGTAGTTGCAGTAAATGTGTCATCATTACAATTCTGTCATTTACACAACTGCATTTTTTACTGTGAAAAACAAAAATCCACCTATTTTTAGTTCTTTGTCATGCTGTGGCAGCATCCATTCATATAGCCAGCTTTTTATTTCAAGGCTTTTTGGGCTTTTTGCACCTTTTTTTTACATTAAGCAGCAGCGTGGTCGGCTTTCCTTGAGTGACAGCCATCAAATCCTGTTAGAATCCAATGCCTTATGACCAAAAGGGGGGAAAAAACAGTTGTTTTCAAATGCGAAAGCTAAAAACAGCAATGCAGTGTTATTACACCACCCATCTTTAAACAAAACCACACATCCGTCTTTAAAGACGTCTTCACCTTCCCTAGGTATTGTAGGTTTATCCATGTAAGTAAAGCATGGCTGAGTAAATGCATATATTTAATTGTGAAGACAGAGGAAATGGGCCATAAACAAAGCTTTAATGTATATTTCAATACCCTGCTGGAAGGCTTTGGAGCGGACCCTCAACGCAATGTGACAGGCATCACTGAATCAGGAAACAGGATGGCTATGCCTGCAAGCAATAATGTGGGAGAAAGCAGTGGTGTAATTGCCTGCGAACGTGGGTTTTTAAAGCCCAGCGCTGCAGATTAGAGCTGTTTCCCTCATCGCTTTGGGAGCTCATGTTAAAGAGCCCATCTAACAGCTTCCAGTGGGCTCTTTACCCCCCTACGGATAGCAGAAGACCAGGCCACCAGCACCAAACCATCTGCTTGTGTGTCCAACTGGTGGAGCCAGAATACATTTTAATAGTAGTAACTGGATTATCTTTTTATGACATGTAATAAAACAAAACCTAGAAGTGAAAATCACACATATTAATTCTAGTAATACATTAATAAAATATCATACATAAATAAGTATATAATTAATTAATTGATTGATTAATTAAGTATATAATTAATCATTAATTCACACCATTTAACCTTTAGATCTACAGGCCAATTTTTTGGGATGTTTTTTTTCTCTAGTTTGACATATTTTACTCACCAAAAATGTTAAAAGTTTACAAAGGAGACATTCATTTGAAAATTAAAAATGTAACAATTAAGTGAAATTAAATAACTGTAAGGATTTGACCATGATTTGATCAAAAATTTACTTTCACCTGCAAGAAATCATTGTAGGTGCAAGTAAATTTTTTGATCAAATCATGGCTGTAATGTTTGATATTTATAATTGACAAGGATATTTATAATATTTTTTTCTTCAAAATACTCAAAATATAAAATACAGTGGTCCAAATATTTATTTCAAAATGTTTATGTATTATTTTGTTATGTATATATCAGTTTTGTCCATTCTCTCTGAAATGTGAACACTGTGTGAGCAAAAAATAACAAAAACAAAGCAACAACCCCTTCCTTGTCATTTTTCATTTAGAAACCAAATATCTCAGTCTGTGACATCATTAGCCCCGCCCCTTCTGTCTGTTCAGTTGGAGTCGGCATGCAGGTGGAGCATTTACACATGGGCAGAGCAGTAAGCTTGCCCTGGAAGGCTGCTGTGGCATTTCAACTGGGATTTAATTCAATTTATCACACAATGATGACCACAATAGATGGATAGGATCATTTGTTATGATATGTATGATGTGTATCATGTCTGTAGGTTACTAGGATCCTGAGTTATAGAATGGCATGTACCTGCCCACAAAATGCAGATCGGGTTCTAAGAATGAATCAAAACATTATTAAATTTCATAAGTATCGTAAACATTGTGATAATAATGCATTATTTTTGTGGAAAATAAATGATGATTATGATGCTCAAATCTTTCTTTGTCTGTGTCTGTAGTAGATAGCTCTTACCTAACAGCCTCATAAACACCTGACACATCATTTTCTCCAGGTCAGGACGTTCCAGTGTCCAGTTTCCCCTCCACAGAATGGATAAGAGCAGACGTGCAGACGTTTGCACTTTCGAGTGTAGATGCAGGTTCTGGCTGCCAAGTTTGCACAGATCTTCATCTTGATTGGCTCTTCATCTTGAGGGGCGGGACTTCATTTAGTAAGACGACTCTGTTCTTGAGGACAGGGATTTAAGTCAGTTGATTGGCTCTTTTTGTTGAAGGGTGGGTTTTGAAAGGCCACACATTCAAATTGAGCCTTACGAGAATGTAAACACGTTGTTTCCATAACAGCTGAATAAGGTTAGAATATAACACACTATGTCAAATAAAAATAGGTTTTAAGTTAAAACAACAACAGTGAAACTCTGTCTGCTTGTATCTCTGTCTGGAAGATGGCTTGGTGGTTAACACTTTTGCCTCCCCCATCTCTGGCACTGTGGTGTAGTGGTTTTCACGTTTGCCTCCCAGTGCTTTCCTCTTCAAAGGACATAAGTTACCTCCTACATTACAAAATCACAGAGATCAGGTGCACTGGCTAGTCTAACTTGCCCGGGGATGTGATTGAATGTGTGAGTGTGATGAAGTATGTCTGTATATCCAGATACAGATTGGCAATCGGTCCTGGGTGAACCCACCCAGTGCTTGATACAGTCATCCAGGTGGACGGTCTTTTCTGGAAGAGAGTACACAGTGGAATTGGCTGCTGATTCTGGCTGGTGTGTGATGTGTCAGAGTATGGTGTGATGTGATGTATGCGGTGTCCGAATTGTGGGATCTTTCTTCATTCATGGAGCGTTGAGGGCTGACCGTTACACAAGGTTGTTAGATGAAGATTTGTTTGCTTCATTATTGACAGAGGATGGATTCCTTGATTCTGATTTGTTCCAGCAAGACGTGTGCATATCATACTGATACATATTTATAGATTGTAGTGAATTTTTTTTTAGTAGGATAGGCCAAGGAAAGATCATTAATGTTCATTGATTCATCATAAATGTACCCCAAACGTGCTATTTTAATCATACATTTACCTTGGCATTGCTATTTTAATTGTAAATTTGCTTTGATGTTTCTATTTTAAATGTAAATTTATCATTTTTAATCATAAATTTTCTTTGGCGTTGCTATTTTAATCAAATATTTACCCCAGAATTCTTAATTGAATGATACATTTACTGCAGCATTGCTATTTTAAGTGTAAATTTACCTGTAAATTGTTATTTTAATCATAAACTTTTCTTGGCATTGCTATTTTAAACATATATTTACTTCAGCATTCATATTTTAACTATACATTTACTTTGACATTGCTCTTTTAATCATGATTTTTGCCTCTGTAGTGATTTAATATCATAGATTTACATTATGATTGCTATCTGAATCATAAATTTGATGAAGTAGTGAGGTAGAGGTAACAAAAATGCTACTGTAATCATCCATTGATCTCAACAGTGCAACTGTAATAAATGTACTTTTGATTTCTTTGTTGCATTTTAAGCATTTGTTATTGACACTTTATAAGTAGCTTTAGTGTAAACATTCACACAGAAAATATTAAAGTGAGACT
The DNA here is from genome assembly GCA_034509495.1 of Acestrorhynchus altus. NCBI lineage: Eukaryota > Metazoa > Chordata > Actinopteri > Characiformes > Acestrorhynchidae > Acestrorhynchus > Acestrorhynchus altus. The sequence goes on from CM067523.1 coordinate 18,686,271, forward strand.
TTATGATTATAGCTTTCCCTTCTCGCCTGTCTCCTCCTTGGTGGTGCCTTGTTGTGTTGTCCAGTGTTTAGTGACTGTATCTGTAAATGGTATCTGTCCCTTTAAGAGACTACATGTCATGTGACTTTAACCAGATAGTTAGGGTGAGAATGAGAGTTTGAGTGTTAGCAATGTGCTAAATCAATCCAGTAACATCTGCATTCATCTTGCTCTAAATGTGGCCTCGTGGGTATGTTATGTTTAATATCTCATTGTAGAGCATTATATTCACAGAATTTCTAGTTTAAGTTTGACTTCATGTATTTATGAATGTTCCAAATGTAAGGTTATAGTATCACCACCAATTCATCATCAGACCGAGCTACTTCGTAAGTTCATGGTTATATATACACTAGAAAATATTATATGTCATCGGTTGGAGTTTGAATTGTGTACAAACAGTAACAGTTAAGAACGTGATGCTAATTCCTGTGCAGTATCATTCCGTTTGTTTTCATTAATTGTATGTATACACTGGATGATTTATGTCATTTTTGTGTGTTTAGTTTTACACTTCCTTGGTATCAATAAACCTGTGGACAGGAAAGCAGCCTTCCTCAGAGTCTTGATATTCAGGAAGAGTTTATCTGACTGTCTAGATGCAATGCTGCATGCAACGAGGGCAGTACACTTGTCCTGGCTCAGACAATCACATGGTGGTTCTGTGTTTCACGAACATCTAATTTTGCATACAGGTAACCCCTCTATGAAAATGCTAAATCCCTAGATTATACATAGACGTATCCATCTGAACCCAATTACCAGAGAACAGGCATGCAAAATAAAATAAAATAAATAAATAAATAAATAAATAAATAAATAAAAAATTAAAATGTCAACAAGATGTCAGTTGTTATTAGTAATTAACATGCAACATATGAATGCCATAACATTTAACATCAAGCCTTCAGGCATGTTTTTCTTCCACAGTGTAATTTATTTATAGGGGAGGGATTTTTGAGGACTAGCATTCAAACAGGATGAACAGCCTGAAGACATTTAACCTGCTGTTACATCTCAGAAGGTAAGTCCACACTAATGCCTGACGAAAGCAATATGTTAGACGCAGCATGGCGAAGGCCGCCAAGGGAGGTTTGCCTAGTATTGTAAAGATTCCCGTTATTTTTTTTAAATTGTCTTTTAAATTGTGAGGTGGGGCCTTCAAGTGCATCACTGAAGGACAACAGTGGACAACAGTGACCCTCTCTCTGGTTCACAATCTGTCCTTCCTTAGAGCACCTTTGGTAGGTACTGACCACTGCATATTGGGAATATCCCACAAGACCTACCTGAAGTTTTGGAGATGTGCTGACCCAGACATATAGCCATTAAAGTGGCTCAGATGTTAACATTGTTAAGGTTATGGCTGGTTTGACTCAGGACCTCATTAATGTAACACTAGTCTGTCAAAGTGCCTGTAATGAAGGCCAAAGGTGATCTAGCATCAAACGCAGTTGAACCCAACACCATGACACCAGGTGGTCTGGACATGTGACGTGTAACCATTGGTCTTGGTGATCTTGGTCTCGGTGTCTCCACACATTGATTCATTGGTCATCTCCACCAAGATAAAAGCAGGACTCATCATAGAAGATGACCCACTACAGTTCTGACTCCATGACAATCTGTTACATCAATGATCATTTTGATGATCATTCATCCATTCACATTAAACAGGCAAAAGTATTGGGACACCTGCTCATTCATAGTTTTTACTGATATCAGGGGAATTAAAATGAGCTTATCCTGCTTTTTTTGGAGTAACTGTCTCTCCTGTCCAGTGAAGGCTTTGTAGTATATTCCGGAGCATTGTTGTGAAGATTTGATTGCCAATCTATGATACCAATAGATTCATATTTATCTTCTGCAAAGAGTTCTATTCTATTGGCAGTACTTCTCTACAGGGATGAGACAAGCTGTGTGTGTGCATTTGCCCATCTGTGTCAGGAATGGGTGCAACTTTAAGTAGCTGGATGCGTTCATTTGAAGGGGTCCAAGAATCTGGGAGGGAAATCTAAGTTACAGTATTTCTAATTTAAGACACCCAAATATTGAGCTAATCAGACTAGAACAGGATGTCCTTTACGTCCTCACCTCACCCTCTGTGCTCTCTGTCATTCACTCTGATCCCTTGCTCCCCTCCGCCTCCTCCCTCCTTCTTCCCGCTCTCATTTTGCGCTCGTTGGCTGTTAGCAGGATCCGCGCTCGAGTGTGGTGGGGCTGATGATGCCCTAATGAAGATGAATATTCAGTTGCTCCAGAAAGGTTCCTGGAACGCTTCCCAGCCCCCGCGCCCATCGCCCTGCTCAAATTGGCAGCACGATAAGAGGACGGGGAGCGGAAAGGAGAAGAGGAGAGGAGGGAAACAGAAAATAGTGGAGAAATGAAACATGCTTGTATGCACCACAGCTTGCACTCGCCTGACTGCTGTAAAACCACAACTGTGGAGGTTGGAGGAACATAGCACTCCACGAAACAAGTGACTGACTGGGATGATGATGATGATGATGTTACTTTTGCAACAGTTGCTATTTCCCGACATTCCTCTTAGACTCTGAAGGATTTTTACCCAACATATCCTGAAACTTTTACTTCAATTTAGTCATACCCAGATGAAGTCCCTTGTTAGACATCCCCCACCATGCAACACCACCACTAACATGTTTCTCCACGAAGCATCACCACATCTTTTCACAGTGCCACCAATGCAAAATCACTGAAGCTCTACACCAGGGATGGAGAACTCTAATCCTGGAGGGACAGATTCCTGCACAGTTTTGTGCTGTTGCTGCTCAAGTGCACCTGATTCTACTCACTGGTTAATTAACAGGTGTAGTTGATGTGGTGGAGCAAGGAAATCAGCAAACTCCCCTGCTCCACACACTTACAAGAGAACATTGGTTGCTAAATCTGTTATGCTGGCATCGTGAGTGACGAGGGGAGAAGGAGGGTCATCCTACCCACCCAGAAACCCAAGGTTTCTATCAGGTTCTACTCAACAGGTTCTACTTTTGGGTCATAGTTTCTCTTAATGGTAATTCTTCATACCTACAGAGATGTTCCTTTTTTGAGTGTTCTCCTAAATATTGTGTGATGAATTATCAGGAAACCAGCTAAGAAAACAGCTACATTTCCAACTGAATTAAATCCCAGGTTAAATACCAATTGAACTTCCAGTGCATGTTTACTGCTCTGTCCAAATGCATGTCTCAGCCTTCGTACAGACTGATCAGTGAGAGGGGGTGGGGCTAATGATATTACATTACTGACAGAGGTAACAGAAGAAAATAAGAAGGGAAGCTCTTTCAAATTTCAGAATAAAAGTCCTGAGAAGGGATTATATTGATAAATACATAAATCACAAAAACAAAATATATTCAGGATGTTTTTCATTTTACTTAGACCACTGACTTATAAACATCATTGTCAATCTAATCATTACAAATAACTAATCAAAATGATTGTTTTTCAAGCTCAACGTTCAAATTATCTTAATTTTTTCATCTAAATAAAGACTTTTTAAACACAAATATTTTATGTATGTATCAGTATTTTCCATTGTCATGACCTTAGTTCTGAGAATTTGAACACCATGTGAGCAAAGAAAGAAAACAAACAGCTCTTCCCTTCTCATTTCCCCATGCTCAAATTCAGTTTCTTGTAGATGGTAGGGATGTTGATTGTTTGATTGATTGCATCTTGATTCCTTTGCTTCTTCCATGTACTATTAGAGAGTTTTGCTTTTTGAGTCTTGGTTGCCTTTAGTAGATCTTCACCATGATCTTGGTTGTTCTCAGTAGATCTTTCACATGCTGTTAGAGATATTCATGTCTTGAGTCTTGGTTTTGCTTTCTGTCATTTGCTCTTCTTCATATGAATTTGTCGTAACAATCCATATTTCTAGATAACATACCATCATATCGTATCAGGAACCACATAACAGATCTATTAGAGATTTCTGAACACCACCACTTTGTCGATAGTGTTTGATGAGTTAAACTTGACTCAAACATGGCAAAGTTAAAAATGCTGTGAACAGTAGTCAACTGTGGATTTGGGAGTGTTCTGTTTAAGACTGCTGGATGCAGTTTTAATCCCTAGTATCCATAATGGAGGGTCATTGAAAACACGGAGAGAGAAAAAGAGGGTGAAAGAGGGCCACAAATGCAAATGGTGTTAATTAGAACATGGACTAAGAGCTGGATTAGAGAAATGCTATAATGGTAATGTGTAAATACATAAAAATGAAAGACCTCAACCAAAGACAGAAGTGACAAGATCTGGATGGATATTGACAGAAGAACTATATTCAGATGATTAATGTCAAACACTGATTCACTAGATACCATTCCATTGGGAAAGTTTTTGTAAATAATTTGGAGAATCTCAGATGTTTTATTTACTTATTTGTTGGCATAAATGTGAAGGTAAACACTTTCCAGGGTTTTATTATTACTTGATAAGCTAAGAGTGTGGAGTGAAGATCAGGCAGTGAATTTAGGAGCCCTGGAAGCTCCAGACGATACTCTTTTGTTTGTGCTTCATTTTGTAAGTCAGTCAGACTTGTTTGCTCAGCTGCTGAGGCTGTGATGCTCTGAGAATGCTATCGGGTTGTTAAAAGGGATGTTTATTAAAGAATCTGAGTCTGGATTTTATAATTCAAGGGCTTGATACTCTCAGTAAAATAAATAATACTAAATAAAAGTTTACTTTATATTCAGTGTGTGTAATAACTGTGTAGTTACACATTAATAATTAATGCACCATTCAATGCAAATACAGCTGATGTATTCACCGTTACAAATTACAATAGAACAGATTGCGCAAATTCCCTTGATTAATCACAATTTAGCAAATTTTTTCCTTCTTAAACCTGAAACTTTAAGTCGAAATATTTAAGTCTTAGAACTTGAGATTCACATTTTGTGGGCAGTTACCAATTTTTAGGCTTCAAATCACAGGACCAGAGTAACCTACAGACATGATACACATACCATTAACTTAAAGACTTAGCCTAGTTACTTGGCTTTAATGTGTTACAGTATATAAGTGGGTACTACATCTTGAAAAACAGTTAAAATTCACTTGCTTCTACCTGAATTAAATCCCAGTTTAAAGCCAAAGGTGCTCCCAGTACAGATTTACGGTCAGATATTGGGCTATAAAGGAAAATTAAAAGGGAAGGGCTGTTTGCTCTATTTTTTGTTCACACAGTTTTCAAATTTTGAATAAAAGTCTGGATGACAGAAAATACTGATACATACATGAATAACAAAATTATTAATTGGCATTCAGGTTGTCGTTTCATTTTATTTGGACCACTTTTTTGAACAACTTATTATTAAAATCCTTCTTTAATCATTACCAAAAAAAAAAAAAAAAAAAAAGCAATATTGTATATTTTGCATTTTCACCCCAAACTGTCTTTTTTATTGTCCTTACAAGCAATATAAATAAATAAATTCTGTTAACATTTACATCTCAAAAGAAGACAATTAGAACTTTTTTGGAACCACCTGGAACCTTGCACACATTCAACCAGCGATTCAAGTTGTAATGGTTGTATAACCTATACATTTTCTAAAGAACTCCTTCAGTCAAGAGTGTAAATCGTGTTCTGGAGGCCAAAGTCCTGTTGACCTCAAACTTTTAAAACCCCTTCTCATCATCCAGCAGCTCAAAACTTCTCATTTTCCTTTCCTGGGATTGAATGTCTCATTTTTAGTGCTGAACAAGCTCTCAGGGATGAGCGAATCGTGGACCGCGTTTTTTTTTTTTTTTTAGTTTTTGTTGGCGTAGCAGTCCGGGTGAAGGGAATTGGCAGATTATTTGGTCAACTGCGATCAGTTCCACCACAGATTAGAAAATGTACAAGCTCCTTGGAGCGTGCCAAGTTTTCGCCCCATAAGTCCATCAAAGTCAAAGGCCTGGTCTCTCTGCTAAAGCTCCAGCACTATATCAGGCTCTGGCAAAGGCGGAGAGATTGAGCTTGAGCAAGTAGGCCGACCTCTTTACTCGCTAAAGCAATATCCATTTAAAGAGACTTTGCTGTTTGCGTATTCCCTGAGCAAACGGCGAAATTATCCACTAAAGCGTGTGCTCTTTGAACGCATGTTATAATGCAATGCAATTTCATCTCCAATTTAGCGGCACCAAACTAAGAACAAGAAACTGTAACTGCAGTTTGAAATTCTTTAAACACATGCTGGCTTTCTCCACTCTCCTGCTCCTAATTTGAAACCCTGATGCGTGACTTGCTTGTGTTGTGAGTTGGGGATTATTCTACTCTATAGCTTTGCCATGGCACACACTTAAAGCCATTTCACTTTCCTGCTCTCTCTGTATTTCTGTTTTTCTTTGGGCTTTTGGAAGTTGTCCGAAAAAGATCACTTTCTAAGCAATATGCCAGATGAGAAAGTGACCATTTTGAAATGTAAATAAGGGACACAAAGTGTCACACCTGAGCAGACATTCAAAGAGAGTGGGTTTATCGCTGCAGAATTCAAGCTGAGTTATCAGCAGGGATAAAGTCATTTAACCGCTGTTACTTAAAAACCAATAAAAGAGTGCAGAAGGAAGCAGTCTTATATTGAATGGACCACATTAAGATCTGCATTTTGCAGGCAGTTGCGTATCTCATGTTCACAGTAGTCAACAGACATGAAACGCACATAAGACTTACTCTATCTAACATCCACTTGTTTCCAAATGAATTAAATCCCAGTTTAAATGTCATAGCAGCCATCAGGTAGCCTTTATAATGCTCTGTCCATGTGTACATGTTCAACCTGCATGCAGACAATGTCACTGACCCAGCTATTGAGTTATAGAGGAAAGTGAGAAGAGCTGTTTCCTCTGTTTGCTTTTACAGTCTTCAAATTTCAAATGTGATAATACTGATGCATACATAATGATGAAGGGCATTCTGTTTGTTAATTATTTTGAATAACCTGATCGATCCTTGTCAATCTAATTGTTACAAATACTGAAATTATTGCATTGATCAGCTCAGAAACACTCTGGCTGATCAATGTTCAATTGGATTTCTGAGATGTTAATAGTAATTTTTTTGTGTCCTTTTAAGTGAAAAAAAGGATCTTCTAAGCATAACAATAGCTGGAATGTGTGACTGTTGCCTATAAATGCTTTTCTATTTTTTGGTGAATAAAACTATGACAAACTACAGACATATCCCACAAAATTGGCCTAGAGTTATAATGGTTTACTTAATCTTGCTGATTTAATATATAGTATATAGCATCAACTTATGTTTCTGATAATTTTAGAACTATGTGGAACATTGAACACTTTCAGCTGGACGTCCCTGGCTCAGATAGAATGGTTCTATAAATTGTCTTCTCAAGAGTTTCACCAAAGCCCTGTTGACCTCAAACTTTTAAATCCCACTCATCATCCAGTAGCTATTTGTAGGGTTTGAATGATCACTTTTCAAACATCGCAATAACTGCACTGTATCTGTAGAATATTCCATGCATAAATAGAAACAAATAGATCCATTGTGAACTGTGCAGGACCTTGTACACATTCGACTGACTCTTGTATTAGTTGGCCAATGGATCTACACTGACATGCCAAAGGTTGTGGGATATCAGTATGTAAATTGATTATGAAGTGTTACCTCAGGGAATGGCTTGGACATGTCCACACCCGCATTATCTCGTGAGTGAGGTTGATCACTGGCCAACATGCTCATGGCAAGGACTTTGAGTGAGGCATGATAGCGGGTGCCAGATTAATGCAACATCCCATTCCAAGTTTTGCTGGCATTAAATGTTCCTCAAACCACAGTGTCACATGTGTACCTGGATTATATCATAGAACTAGTTCTAGACATCCTGGGTCTGATGGCATGGCACATTATCCTGCTAAAATATCTCCATTTCTATCCATGAAAGGCTGAAAATGATCACCTAGCACTGAAATGTAGTGGGCACCAGTCAATAATGTGTGATGGAATGATGGAACACCCCACACCAGTATGGAATCACCACCAACCTGTACAGTGCCTTGTGGGCAACTGGAGTCAGTGGCTTTATGGGGTCTCCACCACACACAACCATCAGCTTGAAAACATTGGTACCATGATTCATCAGATCACGCCACATGTTACCCGTCCTCTAGGGTCCAGTTAGTAACCTCACAAGCCCAGGAGTGATGCTATGTCCAGTGTTGTGGTGTTAACAGACAAACTCTGGTGGGACGTATTGCATGGAATGTCAAATTGCTTGTCTGTTCACACCAACAATTCAAGCTAGATGGCACCAGTCATGATCAATGAACCCCTTTGGAAGTGACCAGGCTGTCCACTGTGGATTTTAACATAATCTACGACATAACCTAAGTACACACACAGCACTGTGAATTGAGGAGTGTTAATTAACCGATTCCAGAGAATCGCAGGTTCGAATCCTGGGTCATACTGCTTCTAGAGCGCAAAATCCTTGCATCGGTACATAGAGGGCACATTGAAAGATAGATGGTGCTCTCTCCCCACATCACACCCAGTCGAGGCTGGTTGGTACAGGCCTTTGTATTGGACCCAGGGCTGTCCTCTGAGCATGTTGACTGCCCAACAATGATAACACCTCACAACTTATACAGATGTGGACCTTCCCATGCTGTCCCCTGAGGTAACACCACTTGATAATTCATTTTCTTTCTGCTGCCAAGTAAAGAAATTACATTTGTTATTTTTGCTGCCATCAAGGTTCTGACCACAACCTGTCGGACATATTTATAACAGTGTTCTACAACACCTTTAAAAAAAATAGTCCAGCAGGAGTTCTGTCGCACACCCACACACTCACATGGTCAGCTGTTATTCAGCACATGTCCCCCGGCTGCCTCTCAGCTCATTTGTTAATGACACACATTTGGGGCATCTATCGATTTTTTTTCTGTCACTAATTAATAGCGTACTCATTAAAACATTTGCATTACAACCCGAGTGAGAGTAGAGTGCAGGTGATTTTCCTTCTTTTGAACTCTCGTTTGTTTGACTTCTCGCTCCATGTGGCACAGCTCTGTGCTGTTCAAGGACACGGTTGCTTAGAGACTCTTAATTAATAAGTGTTAAGACAAAAAACACAATTATCAAGATGCCTTAAGGATACAGCTGACATACGATTCACATTATGGCTGTATATTGGGGTCCTACATCAACCGGGTGGGTGGACAAACAGAAGCCATACATCTTTAAGAAGAATTTGACTGGGATTGGGGGAACAGGTAAAGGTGACTGGAACAGATTTGTGTTTAATGGGAAAGTCTACACATTGCTTTCCATGCAACTTGTCCTTATTAGATTTAAGCTACTCAAGGACCTCAGTGGACCAATACCAGCAAATGAAAAAGCCCCAGACCGCAGAAGTTTCACTCTGGACTTCAGACACCTTGAATTCTGTGCTTCTCAACTCTTCAGCCGAGACTCTTGGAGCTCTGTGCAACAGTCCAGTTCTTTTTCTCCTCAGCCCAGGTAAGACCCATCTGTCTCTGCTTCATGAGGGCTTGATATTAGGAATGCTGCAGTTGAAGACACTTTCCTTAAGGTGTCTATGTGTAGGAGCTCAGCCTCAGTTCACTCCTTAAGAAGCTGTCAAGAAATGTTCTTGAATCACCTTTCTTTGACAATCTTCATGAGGCTGTGGTCCACCCTGTTACTCATGCACCTTTTCCCACCACATTAACATGCTTTAATACAACATTGAGAACAGCCAGCAGTGAATTTCTGTGAATGACCCTCTTTGTGGAGGGAGGTGAAGATAATCTTTGAAAGAATTGTCAAGTCAGCAGTTTTTCCCATGACTGTGGTTGTGTGTTTTGACATAGACATAATATTTATATTGATTGAATAGTAATTTACACAAACATGAAAATAAAAATTCTAATAATATGAGAAAAAAAGGATTTCATGAGCTATAATATATAAAACAAAAAGGCTTTGAATATGTAAGTGTCCATATAATAGATATAATGCACCATAACACCTGCTTGTTTCTACACTCACTGTCCATTCTATCAGCTCCTCTTTCCATATATGAGCACTTTAGTTCTATAATTACAGGCTGTAGTTCATCTGTTTCTCTGCAGACTTTATTCTCCTCCTTTCACCCTGATCTTCAATGATCAGGACCCCAGAGGACCACCACAGAGCAGCTGTTATGTGGGTGGTGGGTCATTCTCAGCACTGCAGTCACACTGACATGGTGGTGGTGTGTTAGTGTGCGCTGAACTGGTATAAGTCAATGAGACACAGCAGAGCTGCTGGAGTGTTTAAACACTGTCCACTCATTGTCCACTCTTTTAGACACTCCTACCACATTTCTCCTCCTTGAAAATGTGAAGCCAGAGACAGAAGCTCATCTGTTTCTACCCAGCTTGTGTTGGCCATCCTCTAGTCCTTCACTATCAGTCACTGAGGGGTTTAAACACTCCAGCAGCACTGCAGCACTGATCCACTCAAACCAGTGCAACACAAACTATATTCTGTTGATATATTTTGTGGATATTGACTTGAGAGACTAGACTTGTGACTTTATTGGGTTTATATTTTATGACTTGTGAACATCTCTGGCTGTATGGATTAAACAAAGATCATTTTGATCTTAGAGTTACTCAAGTTTCTCAAGGAATCGTTTCAGCCCTAAGGTATGGACGTTAAAGTTTCTTATAAAGTTCAAATGTAAGGGTAGCCTTTTCAGATTGGGTCAGATTTCTGTATTCTGTTTGTTTGCAGTGCTGTTGGTTTGGTTTTGCCGTGATTTACTGCTTAGGGCAAGATGCACTTTGTGTTGTGTAGTTTATGTACAACCTGAACATGTTTTAACTGTGAAAACCCAAACACATTAAAAATCTTACATTATAACTGATCTGCGTTTGAACTGGTATACTGTATGCATATGGGTGGTTCAGCCAGCCCCAGATTCAGAGCCAAGAGCAAAATAAGAGGAATTCAATCCGTCAAAGTCTCTGACTGAGCTGTTCAGCAACTTATTAGCTTTCATAGAGTGTGAACATTTTCTTATTCCGGGACCAAACAAGTAAGAAAAACCGCACTCACATTTGTATGTGTCAGTATAATAAAATGTGAAGTTGGCAATGACAGAGAGATTGTTAAGAATTCATGAGAACAAGAAAAAAAGGTTCAGTCTCTGAATCCCTAAGAGGGAAGAACTTATAGCACCAAAGAAGCAAATGAATGCAGATTTGACAACAAATGCCTGGATATTACACAATTGTACTTCCAATTCAGGACAAATCCAAAACAATCCAAACACTGTTTAGGAACAGAATAGCTAACGGCCAAGAACGCAGCATTAGTCTTCATCAGAACATCTGAAAAGCATCTAAGGTGACATTCGAGCCTGCTTACGAATGCAGTTTCTAGTCCTCGTTCTAAAACTCAGTGCTTACCTCTGTGGACCAACAGCACTGTAAATGTAGATGCTGGTTTGAAACTATCTGAGATGTGATGCTGCACCAGTTTGTGATGCTCACTGGCCACTTTATTAGGAACACCTACCTTGTGCTTCATCACTGGCCACTTTATTAGAAACGCCCACCTTGTGCTTCCATTCACTGGCCACTTTATTAGAAACCCCCACCTTGTGCTTCCACTCACTGGCCACTTTATTAGAAACGCCCACCTTGTGCTTCCACTCACTGGCCACTTTATTAGAAACCCCCACCTTGTGCTTCCTCACTGGCCACTTTATTAGAAATGAGCAAAACAAGCTAAAAAATCTTCTGCAGAGCTGCTTCGGTTGCAGGGCTCTCTGTGGATCACGGTTCTTCTCTCTTTATTGTGAGAGAACGCAGCTTCTGGCTGTTTTCTGTTCTAGTCTCCACTCACTTTGAGCTTCTAAACACACCTGTATGTTCAGCTGGTAAAACACGCCTCTGTACCGCCAGGCATTAGTGAATTATGCACACTGCAGCAGTACAGAGCTCATGTCCCGCAGTTACAGCATAGGCAGCCTCTGTATTCGCTCGAGTTTGTCCACCAGCAGCACGTGAGAGAGCGTTTCACTTCGCGCAGCCTGAAACAATGTCAACAGTAAACAGTGAACTCAACATAAAGCTAATGAAGCTCCACCAGCAGCTTGCGGGGCGTAGCAGATGGGTGCAATCACTTCAAAGCGGAGAGCTGCATGCCTGGGCGAGCAAACTGTTTCCTGAAGGTGAGAGAGAATAGAGTGGATCCATCGCCGTGAATAACACTCAAGTTATTCGGGGGAACTGTGAAAACATACAAGTGTACATTCTCATTCTCTGCTCTGTGGCGTGACGTCGGAGGAACCCGGCTGACAGCGTGTTTACGGAAAAACAATACATCATTGTGAACAAGGTTTAACGGGAAATGGCATTTTTAAGTTCTGCAGCATCTTCAAAGCTACTCCTACGGTATTCAGCGTGCACTCCACACTCATGACAGGTTCTATATGGTTCTCAACATGGGTTCTTTGACTCATCACTGTGGTGGCAACTTTTCCATGCTGTATAGAACAGATATGTATCAATAAAAGCTTTTTTTATTTGTTTAAAAAAATAATTGTGAATTAATTGAGTTCTGCAATTTGTCATAGTTCCATGTACATCAATTGTTTTGACTAGAACCCTTGAAGAACCTCTCTTTTTAGAGTGTATGGACACACATTTATGCAGAATTATTTCAGCTAGATGATCTTTCAGTGTCGGTATTTGTACAGACTGTCTTACATTTTCCCCCTCTGATACAGTGTTGATGTGCTCTTCTGGTCCTGCTCCAGCAACGTAGCCCCAAACCATGGCAGTACCACCACCATGCATCACAGTTGCTATGAAGTTCTTATGTTTAAAATCTGTGTTTGGTTAAAATAAGGGTGGCACGGTGGTGCAGTGGATATCGCTGTTGCCTCACAGCAAGAAGGACCTGTGTTTGATCTCTGTGTGGAGTTTGCATGTTCTCCCTGTGTTCATGTGGGTGTCCTCTGGGTACTCCGGTTTCCCCCTCAGTCCAAAGACATGTGCGTTTAGGTGAATTGGTGAATCTAAAAGTGGCTGTGTGTGTGTCCTGCGATGGATTAGCGCCGTCTGGGGTTGTTTCCTGCCCTTGCGCTCAAAGTTGCCGGCTGGGCACCGGCTCCCCCGTGACCCTATTCAGGAATAAGTGGTTTAGAAAATGGATGGTTAAAATAAATAATAATAATTGGATTCATCTCTATTAAACTTTAATCTTATCTTTTTGACAGCAAGAGTCTCCTCATTGCACCCCTGCCATGAAAATCAAACTTCACAGGTGAGAGCTACCTGTAGGTCCTGTGATGACATTTTATAATTATTCAAGACTTCTTTACGCATCTTGGAATCTGATCTTGGGCTGAACTTGATAGAACAAGTAGGCAGTTGTTTTAAATGTTCTCCACTTGTAGACTATTTACGGGACAGTGGAACAGCTGATTTCTACCTGTCCTGAGATCTTTTTAAATCCCTTCCCAGACTCATCTGCCTCTACAACCTTCTGTCTGAAGGCCTGAGAGAGCTCTGTGGATCTCACCATGAACCCCACTCACTTCAACAATCAAGAGCAAACCAAACTAATGTCTGAAGTTTAAATAAAACAGCCTCCTCCAAAGTCCTCTCTAATGATGGTCTGCTCCACTGGATTCTAATTTTAGGCATTTGAAATACTAATAAATATGGGGGAGTCTTAACTTTTCCTCATCGTTATACAAATGATTTTTAAGACCTTTCTTCAGTTTTATGTGTTTAGTTACATCACCTTCATCTCTCAATATAGCTAAAATGAAGATCACGTGTCCGTATGTGTTCTTAATGTCTTCACATGAATGTATTTTTTAAAAATATCGCCTCAGAAGAGCACATCTTCTATTTTTGGTTGACGGCAGGTTTGTCTCAGGAGGTTAATTTGACTAATAAGTAGGTTTTCTCCTCACATACTCAATAAGCAGCAGCTTGTGAAGATATTTTGGCCGCTGAAGCTCTGAATGCCACCGCAGAGATTTAATATTTAATGTGTAAAAAACATCCTGTTAGGATCAGTACCTGCTGTGCAGCCACGAGTTTGTATTCAGAGGGAGATTCACATCCAGCAGCAGTGATCCTGAGTGTGCTGAGCTCATTCCGAGAAGTTGGAGCTCCGATCAGTGACGGTTCTATATACAAACATTAGAACACTAATATAAGACGACTTATAACAGGTATCCTTTTCAGACACATGACGTGTCGGACAGAAAATAGTTTCGGATAGTTTTTATCCTACAAAAAGGAAATACTGCACCTCAAATGTGATGAACAGTCAACCGAAGTGATGGCAATGTCCAGTGAAAACCATGTATCTCCATTTTTGTCCTTTTTTAATTTTCTTCATGGTTTTAACCCTGTAGCCGCTCTGTACACCGTGTAGATGTTTCTGGATAAATACACCAATACATGAGTAAAATAAGCTCTAACTGTTCATTATCTTCCATTCAAGGCAGGATTTTTGCCTTCTATGTTGCCATTTTGGAGATCAACAATGAAAACTGGTGTAGAACTGACTTTTTTTCTGTATTAGTTGCTGAAGGTTTACTTGACAAAGCTGTTAGATGGACACCATAAGGCAAATATTGATTTCTCACAGGAGAAAATCGTAAAAGGTCCCTTTTGGACGTTCCTCCAATACAACCATCGGTTTCATTTGTGTATACTGTAACTGTATGTACATGTTTAGTTACCTGTATGTAATTGGTGGCACTCTTTTGCCAAACGTGGATAACACATCCTTTCATGCACCTGAAGAAGAAAGCTCTAAACCATGCCGCTTTTCTCGCTATTCTCAAACTAATAAAAAAGGAAGTAATAAGTAAAAGGTCATGCACAAGGACATCCAATTTGCCACTTTTAACCCATCCATGCATTAATCACACAAACACGTGAGAGAAACACCAGTGATGGGCAACCTGGTGATGTTGAGAGCCTGGCATAAAGGCGCTTCAGTTTCAACATGTCAGTTCAGGGACTCAAACCAGCAACCGACAAGTTTCTATTGTGGAAATTAATGGTACAGTCATGTGAAAAATTAGCCTTTAAACATGTTTTAAATTATGGATTAGATTTTAGATTTTAACTATATCGATAGATGGAGGTGATATAACTAAACGCATAAAGCAAGAAATATCTTATAGAATTAATTTGTAAAACATAATTAATAGAAATCATTTTCTTGTGAGGAAACCATCACACTTACTCCATCAAAATATTAGAATCAGGTGCTTCACATCAGCTGCAAATGATTAGCCCATGGTTGGAGAGCACTTTTGAGGAGATGGTCTTATTTAAACTTCAGTCATCAGTCTGGTTTGCTCTTGATTGTTGAAGTGAGTGGTATCAACACGGGAAAATCCAAAGAGCTCTGAGTCCCCCATAAAGAGGCTTGTAGATGTATATGAGTCTGAGGAGGGATTAAAAGATCTAAGACAAATTCACAGAAATCAGGCTCTGTTCACAACTGGCATCATTCAAACCACATTCTGAGGTGGTCAAAGATGAATATGATCACATGACCTGCAATCTAACACTCTAACGAAACTGTCTATCAAACTAATGGATAAAGGTGATACTTGTTGCTTGTGCTCAAGCACAAATAAATGCTTCATCTCAAATGAAAAAATCTGAGTGAAATCTGAGTGATTAAAATTGCAGTATTTAAATTGTCAGGTGTGAACAGCTATGCCTTTATCATTTGTGATTATATTACCCAGCATGCACGTCACTGCCAGGTGTGACCAGGGCTTCAGCCCTTCCACTGTTCAAAAAAATGTGGAAAACTTGAGGCTTTTGTTTTTTTACAAGTTGTTTTATAAGGGTTCTATATGGCAACAAAAAAGCATTCTTCCACTGTTGCAAGACTGATAGTTTACTAGTAGAAGAACCCCTTTTGGTGCCATATAGAAAACATAACAATCCAAGATTCACACTTCTGCAGGCGGTTACAGTATGTGTACATTTTCAAGGCTTCATATCTCAGAATCAGAATAACCTACAGACATAACACAGATATTGGTTTCAGATGCAGAACCATACCTGGCAAACTCTAACTTAGAACCATTAGAACCTTCCAGAGCATGTTTACTGCTCTGTCAGTGTGTACATGCTTAACCTGCATACAGACTCTGACTAATCAGTGAGAGGGGGCACGGCTAATGATATAACTGGCCCAGATATTCAATTACAGAGGAAAATGAGACCTGAGGGTTTTTTTTTTTGCTCACACGGATTAATTTCAGAATAAAAGTCCTGAGAATATTGTTTTCTATTAATTACATTATTTAAATGATGTTTAAAAGACACGTTCATCTCTCAGTATAGTTCAAATGAAGACTGAATGGCCACATTTGTAATATGTTAAAGTCAAAGGTGTTCATGGGGTGTCCTTCAGACATTTTGGACCTTGAAGATATACTGTACAGTATATAACTGATAACTGAAATCTTATTGCCTGTTGCAGCAGCAGCTTTATTCTGTCCATTGTGTTGCTGAATATCACACTCTGATCTTTACTGCTATAAATATTTCAGCAGAATGCCTCAGTAATAATAAATGTGATGATAATTAAGTCCACAGAAGAAGGACTATTAATAACTGTTGTGGCATAAGTCAACAAATGATCACAGCAGTAAACACACACTAAAGACAATGTCGTTTAGAACTACAGGAAGAGCAGGCTAGTGCGTCTCTCTGCTTCATTAAGTTCAGATAAAAACATTCACTGATGGACTTCACAGCCAGGACACACTGCACTTCATAACACACTGCATTACTGACTGTAGCAATTTTAAAATATATGGAAATGTTTCCAAACATCATTGGATTTTTTATTTTTTTTTTTCTGAGTGAAAATGAAGCTTCTTTAAGGGACGAGTTGATCTGACAGCTGTTTCACAAACCAGCAAACATGGACGCTTCTTGTCTAATGCATTTTCTTTCTTTTTTTTCTTCTTTTTAACAAACTAAACTAAAACTAACTGACAGAAATACATTTTTTTTCATATGAGATAACTGAAGGGTTGGTTTTGAGATACATAGACCTGCCACAATAACCATACTGTGGATAATAACCTGTTTCCATTTTGTCCTCATTCCTTTGTCTGGTCCTGTTCATTCTCCTGTTCAGTCTTCATTTATGTCTCATGTTCAGCCCCAAATCATGTCTCGTGTGCAATCCCATGTTCATGTCTAGCTTGGTTTGTTTCTTATTTAATTGTCCCTTAGTCTTGATTCTTGTTTTTTGTCCCCTTTGCCAGGGGGAGCATTGGTTTATGTGCCCTGGGTGTGGTTCATTGGGAAGGGGCCTACTGTCATGCTGCTGTTTTGTTCCATGTCTTTTCTTGCCTGTCTCTATTCTGTCTTTTGTGATTTCAGCCTTGCCTCCATCCTAGCTGCAGCCTGTTAGTGTTCCCATGTGTGCCTCCTTTGTAGCCCTGCCCTCTTCTTATCTACTCCAGGTGTCTCTAGTCTGCTCCGTGTGGATGGATGGAACCACTGCACTCTTTCCTACACAATTAGAATTCACTGTCTGCTCACAGACTCGAGATTTTCTAAGGGACACATCTGCTTTTATTCACTGATTTACTGACTGAAATACCATTTCAGTTTAACATCTACTTTTTAAAAACCCCCCACACACACATAACCCATTCAGACCACCGGGCAGCAGATCTCTAATGGAGGAGCTGGTACATATATATGCATCTGATGACTCTGGGCCACTCCATCTTCAGTGCACTCACAGCATCCATGAACACAATGCAGAACACATACTACACTCCTAATCTGATTAGGAATATATGGAGTTCTAACACATTGATCATTCCGGTTCTCCAGAGATCGCCTGTTCGATGTGAATTAAATAACACACCCTGCACACTTACTGACAACTCTGTGTATCTATTATTTAGCACAAAACATCTTGTGTTTGAAATCTGTTTAGATTTTAAATGGTGACAGTCTAATTGCAATGGATTGGCTTGCTGTTTGGATATTTACACGTCCCAAAGTAACCAGCCATTGTGGGTTTTCAGAAGCCTAACTTGACCTAATCATTGTGTGACAAACTCTTGGTGAGGAATAAAAACACTTTCCCACTGAATTAAATCCCAGTTTAAATGCAATAAGAATAACATCCCAGTTCATGTTTACTGCTCTGTCTATGTGTACATGCTCAACCTGCATACAGACTCCAACTGATCAGTGAGAGGGGGCGGGGCTAATGAGGTCAACGATCCAGATAATGAGTTGGAAATGAGAAAGGATGGGCTGTTTGCTCACTTTCATGAGAAGGGACAATGTTGATACATAAATAATGAAAATTAAATCAAGGTTTCTTTTATTTGGAAGAACGTATTGAAGAATATTATTATATTGCAATTTCAGCTCAAAAACACTCCTGATGATCAAAACATTTATACGTGTCTTTTAGTCC
This sequence comes from Acestrorhynchus altus, assembly GCA_034509495.1. Lineage (NCBI taxonomy): Eukaryota > Metazoa > Chordata > Actinopteri > Characiformes > Acestrorhynchidae > Acestrorhynchus > Acestrorhynchus altus. The sequence goes on from CM067523.1 coordinate 18,704,791, forward strand.
TTGTCAAGTGCGGATGGACAGTAGAGATGAAGAGAGGTGCGGAGGCAAGCGCAGGGGTTGATGATTTAATGAAATAAAGATAAACAAAGCTGGGATACTAACATACAAAACTGGGGAATGCTAACTAATAAATTAGCATAGCTAACTACATAGCATAGCTAACTAATACAAAAATACAGTAAACCTAAACAAAGGAACCAAATTTACAAACAAAAAGATCTACAGAAACAAAGACTACAAACAAACCAAAAACAAACTACACTTACAGAGTTCGGGAACAAAGTACAAACAAACAAAAGCTCACTAGGCTAACAAACCAGGTTGGTAACAAAAGGACTGACAAAGACAGACTGAAGCAAAGGGTCTTAATGACATTGATCACACCTGGGACATGATAACGAGGGGGCAGGGTTACAAATCAGACACAGGTGGGAATGGGCGGAGCAAGGGAGGAGACAAGGACAAAAACAAACAACCCATGTGCTTTGGAGCTCATGGAGGAAACAACAACATCAAGACAGGAAGACGGAGGTAAACCAGACTGACACATGACAGTAATTACAATAGTAATTACAATAATTACATTTTTCATCAAATTCATATGCATATTTAAATTCTCTTAAATTGTATAAGACAAATTTGAGTAATGTGTGGCTGTCTCCTATAATACATATATGTATTATATATAATACATGTTGAACTATGAAAACAGCATAAATTTGACCCAGGGTTGTAAAATTTGTTTTAAAAATCAAACCGAGTAAGATCTTGCATGATCCCTTTAAGGATGTTCTGCAAGTTCTGATATTTTTTATATATATAGATATAATTTATTCACTTCTTCTATGCAATATTTTCTCCCTGTCCTTAATTCTAGCACAAGACTCTCTAGTGTCCAGCCCAGTGCACCTTATTAGCAGGGTACAATTTGGCTGGCTGAGACAGTGGTGTTAATTAAAATCATAATGTCTTATGGAAGGCCCTTAGACGGCAGCTCCTCCAGACATGGTGTGCCCTTTGTAATGCGCCCCTGCGCGTCCTCCCTCATTTCCAATTCTGCCCCTTTACCCATGCAGGTGTCGGACTTACATTTTGAATGGCACATGAATACTAATAAACTGTTGTAATAGGATCTTTGAAGTGCGCAACTCACAGCCGTGGAATCATAATGCACAAAATCCCCTTTGAATCTGGTCTCGGCTCAGGCAGCACCAACACGGCCCTTTCTCTCACTCTCTCGCTCTTTTTTCTCTCTCCACACTTTCTTTCTTTCACTCTTTTGTTCTTTCTCACTCACCCCACCCCCCCCTTTCTCTGTCTCACTCACTCTCTCAAAGCTCCTCTCCTGCAATGTTTTTCAGTGTGCAGGAAAATCTGGTTTGCTTAGATTCCCCTGTGCATCCCTTTTTAATATTCATTTCTCTCAGAAGGTGTCGGCCGACTCCATTATGTCTTACAGGACAGCACGTGGAGAGCGGAGAACCATGGGAAAGAAAAGAAAACGGACCCGCTGGGAGGGCACGGGATTACTGGGATAAGGGGAAGTGTTTGTGTGCTGGATGAGGGGGTTCAGGTTGGATTCCAGTATTGAAATTCCCAGAGAGTTATGAGTTATGAGGTGGAATCCCATTACGCCCTTCGATACAGAGCAGTGAGAACATTTGGAAAAAGGAAAAAAAACAAAAAACTTGTTTGAATGTATTAAAAAAGTCATTTGGACAGGACTGAGCTGGACCGTTCTGAACCAGAAGCCAGGAGGCAACAGATATAAATTTGATATTAGAAATACATTGGATTTCAGTTGAAATGGAAAGTTGGGTTGACCTCAAAACGCTATAGGACACATTCATCACATGTTCGCTAAAATCCAGCATTAGACAGATTCATCTTCATCACTTAATGCCATGAATTAAAACTCTCCACATCTAATAACATTAGAATTTCACATTCATTGAGTAGACTGTGGTTCATCTGTTTCTCTGCAGACTTTATTCTCCTCCTTTCACCCAGATCTTCAATGATCAGGACCCCACTGGACCACCACAGAGCAGCTATTATGTGGGTGGTGGGTCATTCTCAGCACTGCAGCCACACTGACATGGTGGTGGTGTGTTAGTGTGTGTTGTGCTGGGACGAGTGGATCGGACACAGCAGTGCTGCTGGAGTGTTTAAACACTGCGTCCACTCCCTGTCCACTCTATGAGACGCTGAGTGTCTCCACCTTGTAGATTTAAAGTCAGAGACGGAAGCTCATCTGTTTCAGCACCATTTGTGTTGGTCATCCTCTAGTCACAGGATGCAGTTTTGCTGGATGTTTCTGGTTGATGGACTGTTCTCAGTTCAGCAGTAACAAGGAAGAGTTTAAACACACCAACAGCACTGCTGTGTCTGATAAACTAAAACGAGTGCAACACACTAACTCACCACCGTGTCAGTGTCACTACAGTGCTGAGAGTGACCCACCACCCACATAATAGCTGCTCTGTGGTGGTCCTGTGGGATTCTGACGTTTGAAGAACAAGGTGAACGGAGGATTATAAAAGTATGCAAAGACAATGGAAAGAGGAGCTGATAAAATGGATAGTGAATGTAGAAACAAGGTGGTCTCGATGATGGTCTTGATGGTCTAGATGTTGGATTTGGGTTCCTCAACATCACTCAGAAACAACAATGTACCAGTGTCAGCGCTTGGCACTATTCAATTCCAAATTGCTTGCTTTTATATACCCTTAATAACCAAATCTTCTGATTATTATAGATCTAATAATCAGATTTCTGCAGTTATCTGATTCATTCACAGTCGTCTTTGTTTAGAAATCTGGTTTTCGCCTGACTCTTGTTAACCCAGAGTTTTCCTATTATCCGATTACACAAGTACATGGAAAAACATTGATCGGATTACTGACAAAATCGGATTTTCTGCAGTTATCGGATTATTCAGCGCATGTATATGCACTCATTCGCATCGCCATTAGACCTCCCGATATTGAATTTGAACAACCAATATCACAACCTACACGGAATGAGATTTAACAACGTCTAAATATTGGTAGCCAGCTGGGAAATATCCAAAGGCATCTCTACAGTTTGTGTACTAAACACAAAGTCAAAAATCCATTTTTATGGCTTCATTTCATATGCATGGACATAGCTGCATTTTTGGGACCACTGCAGGAAAAGATCATGATGAGATGAGGTGGAATGAATATCCTAATTAACACCCTGCTTTAGGGAAATTACTCTGATCATTAATGGCTGTTTTTTTTTATATTGAAAACAATGCATAGCAGTGGCTTTGTTTTTGCAATCCTTCGGATTTTGTGTTCCTCCATTAATGTCCACTGCCACTGGACACAAAAAAACTAAAAAAAATAAATAAATAATTCTGAGCAGATACAAGCCAATGCACTGGGAATGCAAAACTACCTGCAATTTGCAAACACCAGAAAGGAGATAAACTGCCCAGAATAATGTCCTGCCCAAGGGAGCACCAGACATGGCTAAAAATGCTGTTTATTTCTAACACTGCTCCATCTCCGACTCAGATCCTGAATCTGTTGATCAGAAGGACTGTTCAAAACATTACCCATGAGGCACAGATTGTAATCCTGTTGTAAAATTATGCTTCATATTTTATCTTTTCATTGTTTTTTCTTATTTACCTATAAAATACTTGCTAAAATGAAAAGCGCTAGAAGAAACGTATTATCATGAAAATGCCATTATGCTTATGGGTTGCTTTAGGCCATATTCGGCATATTTGGACGAACTGTCTGTTTATGTTGATTTACAATTTTATGATCCACTTCTACCTGGTCAGGGTAGCTGTGTCAAGATCATACCTGTAAACAAGAAATTCCTCTCTCTATATTCCAGTCTCTCATTAGGGTGAATATTAATAACTCTAAATGTAGGTATTGTGATATACACTGAGGAGGAGGAGCTACAGTCTCTCATTAGGGTGAATATTAATAACTCTAAATGTAGGTATTGTGATATACACTGAGGAGGAGGAGCTACAGTCTCTCATTAGGGTGAATATTAATAACTCTAAATGTAGGTATTGTGATATACACTGAGGAGGAGGAGCTACAGTCTCTCATTAGCCCCATCATTATCATGTTCCAGTCTTGCCTAATGTTCTCCTGTGTTTATAAGCCCCTTGTTCTCACTATGTCTTGGTCGGTCTTCCTGTCTACATGTCTAGTCTGGTTGTCATGGTTATTGTTTATGTACCTTGTTCAATAAATCTTCAACCCAGCATGTACTTCCGCCTCCACCTACCTCTGTGAGTCCGCGTTCGTTACAGATATACACTGAGCAAGAACTACAGTCTATGATTTGGGTTAAATGGGCCTTTGAGGGCAGCACCTGACTAAGAAGTTCAACTTATATTAAATAACAGTCTAATCTAATGTAAAATATATTACCCACAATTGTGAAATGTAATAGTCTCAGTGCTCTGCATGGTCTCAAGCAAGAGCAGGAGGTTTGCCAAGTGTAGAAGTTGGCCTGAAAGTGCAACATAAGCTGCTGGGAGAAATAAGACAAGCTTTTAGTGCAAACGCTTTAATCCTATTGATCCCAAAGCTGGAGTCCAGAGTGAGTATGTCACTCAGAGGGGTATCAGCACACTGTCTGCTATCAGACCAGTGCAACTTCAGCCCCTCCATCATCATCCTGTCACCGCTGGCTTTCCCCCCTAAAATCCACTCTGGCAACCCCTCACCTACTGGCTTGCGTCAATACAAACCACACACTCACCACATCCTCCACTCCCACGCACTCCTTCAGTCAATGCTGTGACCTCAGTTGGTAGTGAAGCATCTACTGTACATCTCCACCTTCAACCAGTGTTTTGTCTGCAGTATTAACCTGGAGTATTAACCTCCAGAATCTACTCTTCTGGGAAGTGTTTACAGTAGATGTTGGAGTGTCACTGTGAGGTCGATTTGATTGCATTGAGCTTACAGGAGCATCAGTAATGTCAGGTGTTGGTGATGGATGATTAGCTGTGCCAAGTCATCTTATTCGAATGGAGCTTCATCACTCTCAAGAACCCTCCTGCCCAGTGCTGGGGGGCTCTATACCCCTTTAGCTAGCTAATGCATCGTGAATTATGCTCATGTGATGGTTTCTGTATCAGCTCAACTGTATGGGCTCAACTTAATGCACATGCATCTGCGTATTAGATTCATTTTTGGATTTCTTGGACATAAAATGTAGGTGTGTTTTATAGGTTTATATCTCCAAACTATAGACTGGGAACTTTAGCTCCAGACTGAAGACCCTCAACCCAATTCATGGATTCTAGGGAACACAGATGTTGTTGTTTTTTTTTGCCATTTTTCCAATTTTTTCACCCCTACTAATTTAGATATGCTAATTACCCACCCCCCTAAGTAGCCTCCCACATTACATGCCCTGCTCTCAACACTAGGGGGAGAGATCGTCCACGTTCACATCGTCCACATGCAATTTATACAAAATATTCACTTTTAATAAGAATCAAGTAAAAGTTTGCACAATCATTTCTTTAAAAATCCATTTACTGTCACAGACACATGGAATCTGTACGTGCACCCACACTGTCACTCACCTACACATCAAACATCTCCCTTGACTGGCTGCCTGTTGACTCTTCCCTGACCACCTCCCTGTTCCTTATACCTTGGGGGATCCTCACTGTCACTGTCATCAAGCTCACTGTCCTCACTGTCAGCAGAAATGACCCTTATTGCTTGATCACATGTCCATGTGTCCATTTCCAGTAAATATCAGGCGATGGTTTGAGTCGAGTCATATTTATACATCTCTTCACTCAATGCTTAATGCTCTCAGAAGGTAAAATACCCTTATTTTTGAATGGAAGTCACTGTAGAAGTATTTTTAGAGCGTTTTATTGGTCTGTTCGTCCAGAATTATGTGCACGGTGTGCAGAGCAGCTACAGAGTTAAAACTAAAAACAAACAAAAATGAAGATTCAGTGGTTTTCATTGGTCAGCAGTGATATACTTATTAAAACATTCATGCACATATTCATATATTTATTGATAAAGTTATTTGCATTCAAACATTTTACTAATTGATTGCCCACTGCAACCCCTCCCCTCTGACCCCCCCCCCTTCAAAGTACAGCATATATTATTGGAAGTAATAAGACACACTTTTACATAATTGAAGGAATAATGTAATGAGAGACAACAGATAAGAAAAATACAGCTGGGAGAATATTACCTAAATTGTACCTGATGGAGAAAATGATGGCAATCTTCCTACGGGTGTCCATAAAGTAAGATGAACTCTCTCTCTCTCTCTCACTCACTCTCTCTCTCTCTCTCTCTCTCTCTCTCTCTCTCTCTCTCTCTCTCTCTCTCATCTCGTCTTCTGAGTGAGGCTCAAATCAGCAGTGGAGAAGCAGGCTGGTTGGGGTTAATGAGTTCAGCTCAGGCCGATGTGCTGTAATGTAGGTAAAGTCAGCTCCAGTCACGAACACGTGAACTTGTGAATGAACATGTGAACACCTTGGCTGTCCCTTCTGCCCAGTGGTCCCAGAAAAAAACAAAAAGGTCAGAAAAATCAACCACTGCACTGCCCACTTGATCAAAAACCCCTCCCCTGTATTGACATATATTGCGATACTGTTAGCAAAGTGATTATATTGCAATATTTTTACTCTTAAGGCAATTTTGCAGAATGTTTCTTTTCACCTGAAAATTACAAATTGTTTATAGGAGACAGTTATCAGGGCAGTTTATTATTTTCTGAAGATCCCCCTAATATGATCAAAATACAGAATTTAGATATTTATATGAATTTGACCTTGTTTTGATCAGCAACTGTATAAAAAATAAACAACAACAAAACCTTCTCACCACGTTAGAAACTGATAATCTACTATTTTTGACCTTTGTTTCCGACCTTTGGCCGGAGACCACAAGTGGGCTATAATGCACTTTCAAGTGGTCCACAGGCCCATACTCAGGGTGAGGCGGTAGTCCATAGTGGGTCAGAAATGGCAGATTAAATTATAAACCAGGCCCTAATTCTTATGTTTTCATTGTCGGAAAAAACAAAATGCAATGTACAAAAAAATAAGTTGTTTGAAAAGTTGAGCTTTGTTTTCATATGGACCAATACACATTCTAGTTATAAACAGGAGGGATGTGAGGTGGAAAAGACTGAGAACCCTTGGGTTAGTTTGACATGGATTTTTCTAATAATAATAATAATAATAATAATAATAATAATAATAATAATAATAAATAATTCTTATTTCTTGTTTAAAGTGTTCCTTAACAATCTGTACTGTATTTTTGAGAATCAAAGCAGTATCTAGAAACATAATATCGCAATACTAAAGTGCATCAATATTTTCTTCCATCCCTACTGCCCTGTAACTCCATCTTGCTGGTGTACAATTGAGACCAGATCAATAGTCATCAGGTTGTTGGTGTAGTGTAATGGTTAACAGCACTGTCTTTCCAGACCCCTATACACTATTTGAGCAAGACTAGGCTGATACAAGTGGGCTGATAACCTGTTCAACAACAAATGAATAACAGAGTGCACCCATATGGTAAACGTTTCTGATAAAACGGCCACTGTACCTACCTAATAACCTGGCAACACAGCAACACATGTTTGCCTTTGACTACATCACGGTTTCTGTCATCCTAACAGCTTGTGCAGAGAGTTCTGATGCGGTCCTCCATCGCAGAGGACCATCTGACCCCCATTCATAGCCCTCATCATCTATAAATGAACCCTCGTCACCCAGCAGACAGAGGTCCTGGCTTTGAGACGGCAGCGTGACAGTGTGTCCTCTCTGCAACTTCCCATTTGAAAGGCAAGGCACTAGTCCTGAAGCCCACCCTGTCGATCCCACCTACCTCAGTCTTGGTATTTCTTAAATGCCAGTGTCAGTCAGGAATAGGTCAGAACAACAGGCTCTTGGAGAAAGCTTTGTCGCTAATAAATGGAAGGTGGGTGGTTAAAGGCTGGAAATCCTGCTTTGCTTTGCCCCACAAACATCCGTTTTCCTTTTTTTTCTTGTCTCAACAACCAAGGGCTCAGGTCCACTGCAGGACGAGCATCATGTTGAGTAAGTGACAGCTCCTTCAGGGAGTGTAGAAACACATGTTTCTCCAAACACAGCACAGTCAAATCTAATTTCATACCGAGGGGACGGCTTCAACCCAAGTGCCAATCTGGAAGTTTTAGCTGCGCGTTTTAATGGGCTTTGCTGTTGGGATCTGAGCCAAGGGCTGAGTGGCTGCACCTTAATTCCACTCTGTGCTTAGCGGGGTCTGTTCCAAATAGGTCACAAACAATATACTTCTGAAACAGATCTGTTAAAAAAAGACATGCAGCATGACCAGTTAAAGATAACACAATCAGTGTGGCTTGTAATCTTATTTAACTTCGAGGGGGTGCTCTGTCTCTGTCAGGGATACTGTGCATTACATTTTTGAGGCCTGAAATAAAATGTGCCCATACAGTTACTATAAGAAGAATTTAGTTGTTGTTGTTGTTGTTTTTTTTTTGTATTTTGAGTAAATTTGTAATTAGGTGGGTATAGATGGGCATGTGTATGGATGATTGTATGTGCTTGGATGGTTATAGATATGGATGGGTATAGGTATGGAAGACTGGGTTTGGATTGGCAAGGGTATAAACGAATGGGTTTGAATGGGTATTGATGAGTATGGGTATGGTTGGGATGGGTATAGATGAGAATGGTGTGAGCATGGATATGGAAGGTATGGATGGGTTTGAGTGACATTTGGATGGCTATAGGTATAGGAAATTAAGGGTATGCATGGGCGTGGGTAAGAAATGAATGCATATGGATGGGTATGAGTTTGGATGGCTACGATTCCAGATGGTAATGGATATGGGCATAAACAGGTTGGCGCATGAATGGAAATGGTTTTTGGATGGTATGAATATGGATTGGTATAAAAACCAATGAGTATGAATGGCTATAGGTTTGGATAATGGGTGTAAATGTGGGTATGGATATGGATGTGTATGGGTGAGTATGGGTAATATTTCAATACTGATACTAGAACTGGGTAACAGAATGTGATTGTCATCCCCTGTTTTGAACGGATGCTGAAAAGTATGATATGGAATTGTATTCCGAAGAGACCCCACTCAGTGATCCAACCGTAAAAGCCACAGCAGCACCTGATATTATTGATTGTCCGCCATAAAAAAAGAGTGAAAGGACACTCGTTTAAAAACCAAGCTTAGAAATAGGACTAAAAGCACAATAAACAAAATGCAAACGAGTGAGGCGATAATGAATCACCGCAGCATCAAATAATGTATCAGAAAAGGTTAAGGACCAACAATTACGATTATGACGAAACGACACGTGTGAAATCAATCAAACTAGGCCCCAATATTTCAAAGCAGCTGGATCCTTTTGATGTTTTTGTTTTCGTCTGGCTGTCAACAGTGTCAAAGCCGAGCCTCTCGAAATTGGCAGTGCGGCATGAATAAAGCAATTGACTCTGGAGCAGCCACGAGTTCCATGCCGTGGCTAATGGATTCACGAAAGCCACTCGCTCTGGATTAAGAGAGGCGAGGTGTGAGCAGACTGCTCTCGCTAATACTAATTAATAGCCATTTAAGTAAGACACCGACACACAGACACTCCAGCCAAGTCAATTACAGCGTGGGAAGGGAAGACACAGGCAAGGTGCTACTGATCACTCATACACATACATTTATTAACAGTGAGGGTTCTATACGGTCAGTATAGCATAGTCTGGTACAACACTGGTGCTTATCGTTGTTCCGTCTTCAGTGTCCGTGGTCAGCAGACATTAGCAAATATAAATGATGCAAATAAAATTGTGCTAATTAGTGACCACTAGTGTTCATTTACTGTTAACAATGTTTGGATGTTTGATGAAGACACTGATGATTAACTAATGAACGGTTGCTGTCTTTGATATTGTTATTGTAATTTTCAGTAACAGACCATGTAAGGGTAAGTGCATGCTGTCTTCTGATCATATTATGCAATATATTTATCACTGCAATTGCTTCTTTTCTCCCCCAGACAAAAAGACACTACAGTGTGTGTCCTTATGATATCGCTGAATGATGGCAAGTGACATCTTGTTGAGTTTAGATCAAAGGAACCCATAAAGAAACACGTCATGGAAAGAAAGTTTCACAAAATATAAAAAATAAAAAAATAATAATAATAAATAAATAAATAAAAAATTACAGCGCACTTATTACAGTGTAAGTAACATCATAACTGCAATTGATTGCTTAATAAAGAGTAGCGGCATAGACCAGAATATGAAATTAATAAGATAATATTGACTTTTATTATCCCACCTGGGGGAAATTTGCATTGTTACAGCAGAAAACACAGTAAGCAGATAAGGAGCAGTAAGTAAACAAAGATGTGCAATATACAAAATACAAAATATAAGATATGCAATAGAAATAAATAAATAAATAAGGCATCTGTTTACAGAAAAAAATAGAATTGAACAGCCACACGTGCAGATGTATGGATATTCCACATTTCCGAACAGGTAATGGCTAGATGAAATTATAGATATTGCACAGAACTTGTGTATGTATTGCAGCAAACATTGCACAATAATTAGAGGTAGGATAAGACATAGGTCCATGCGGTGTGTTTGTATAGAGTGCACTATGATAGATTGAGGTGTGTGTGTGTGTCTTTGGGAGATTTTGATTGTAAATCTGACCAGCAGTGGGGAGAAAGGAGCTGTGGTAGCTCACTTTTTCACATCAAAGGTGGACGACTCGGAAAGGAGCTGCTCAGTGCTGCAACTGCCTCCTGTGGATGAGAGGAGTTGTCTATTATGGATGCAAGCTTGGCCAACATCCTCCTCTCTGCCACTTCTACCACTGTGTCCAGCACGCAGCCCAGGACTGAACTTGCCATCCTGATAAGCTTGTGCAGTTTCTTCCTGCCTGCTGCTGTAATGCCACCTCCCCTGCAGACAAGGCCATAGAAGATGGCTGAAGCCACCACAGACTCATAAAAGAGCTGAGAAGTCATCCATGTATTCCAAAGGACCTCCTCCACAGATGGACTCTTTGGTCTTTCTCACACAGGGTGTGAGTGTCAGACAAGTCCAGTTTGTTGTTTAGATGAACATTCAGGTACTTGTTGGTCTTGACAATCTCAATGTCCTTTCCCTGTTTGTTCACTGGAGTGAGTGAGGAGAACTTAGTCCTGGTTTTACCCAGGTTGATCTGGAGGCAGTTCTGCTGGCACCAGTGCAGAAAAACCCTTGTGGCTTCTCTGTATTCAGTTTCACTGTCATCAGAAATGTAGTAAACAATGGCAGAGTCAGGTTGAGGTGTTGTGAGTGAAGTCAACAGTATAGAGGGTGATGAGGAACGGGGCCAGGACTGTTCCCTGTGGTGCCCCTGTACTGCAGAGTGTTTTTTCTGATACACAGTCCTTAAGTTGCCTGTACTGTTGTCTGTTTGTGAAGAAGTCCATAGTCCAAGTTATGAGAAGGTGATCCACCCCAGCTCTCTCCATCTTGCTAGTAGAGTAGGCTTGATGGTGTTGAAAGCACTCAATAGGTCATGATTATAAGCATGATTCTTATAGTGAAACTCCAAACTCCAAATACATTGTTCTGCTGCAGCTGGCTTTCCATTTTTCTCCTGTACTGGTCTTGGTCCTCTCTGATTTTCCTTCACATGAATCCTTTCCTTCTGTACTCTCCTCATGTCCTCTTTTGTTCTTCAAGAAGAGCCTTCAGATCTGAGGTAATCCAAAGCTAGTTATTGGGAAAGCACTGTACAGTCTTGGTGGGTACAGTGTTCTCCACACCGAGGTGTATGTAGTCTGTGATGTACTGAGTGAGACCAACAGTATACTCACCATATGGGTCACGGAGAACCTCCCAATCTGTTGTTTCAAAGCAGTCCTTCGGAGCTTCATAGGCCCTATCAGACCAACTTCTCACCTTCTCACCTGACAATTCTGAACAATGGGATTGCACACAAGCAGGGGATTCTGGTCCTCCTTGCCCAAGGCTGGGAGGGGTCCTGTGACTAATGCATTGTAGGTGTTTGCATAAAACAGGTTCAGTGTTTTATTGTCTTTTGTGTTGCAAGTCACATACTGTTCAAAGTTGGGAAGTGTGGAGGACAGGGAAGCATGGTTGAAGTCCCCAGAGATGAGGATGAACGCCTGTGGATGATGTGTCTAGAGTTTGCTCGTGACTGAACAGATGACGTCACATGCCATGCACATGTCTGCGGAGAGAGGAATGTCTCCTCAACCCTGGTGTAAACAACGAAGCCGTGGCTGTGCTCCTGCTCCCCAAACGTGAACACAAAATAAAGTCTCAGAACGAGCAGGAAAAATATCACTGTCCTGATCATGGAATCGGGTGTAAATTATATATTAATAAGACGACACAGACAACATGAAATTAATTTAACTAATTAAGAGAAAAGAATGTTTAATAGAACTAAAAGATGGAACTGGCTGCCCCTTGAGCATCGCTAGAACTCCATATATAAATATATCATATAATTACATTTCCTATGCCATTATTTCCCCGCCAAAAATCGAGTGATTTGTTTTTAATGTGAGAGCTCAGTTCATGCCAATGTTTGTTTACATGTGATATATAATTGTGCTTGCTCAGATTTACTGTGCTGGTAAACCAACTTGGCTTTGCTTTTGTATGAAACTGTGGGTGCTTTCAGATACAACCCGCTCAAGTGCAATCAATGTACGAATTTCTCCTGCTTGCTTGCGGACCCTTCTGTGCTCTCGCGCTTGGAATTACAGCACAACAAAACGGCCGAATGTCTTCATCCAATGAAAAGCTGGTAACTGGTTTTGACCAATGACACCCTTGCTGCTGCTCCTCTACATTTTCATGTAGCACGCAAATGCCCCACCAAAGCATTCTGCTTCCCATTTTTTATACCACATATATAAACAATTCCATGACACACATGCATGATATATACTAATATAAATACATCTATGACATAAATGAGTTGTACAACTCAACCGAACACAACCCATCAAGTTGCTGGTGGCAGGAGGGAGCAGCTTTTCCCAACCAATGAGAATGTACAGGAGCCACAGCAAGAATCTCCCTGGTGAAAACCTTTTTCCATCTTCTGATTGGCTGACGACTTCTGGCAGCTGTGCTGAAAATCCAAGCATGAGAGCATTGTGTGCTCCGCAAGTGAGCAGGAGACATTTGTGCAAGTGTGCATGCATGTGTCTGATACCTTGTGATAGACAGGGTAGATAGGGGTAGTAGAGGGTAGATAGGGGTATTCCTGTCTTCTTGTATTCCTGTCCAATGACTCCATGTAGGCTCAGGATCCACCTGGGGTCACATAAAAAAATCGCTCTTGACTTATGGCAGTAAAATAACACGATATCTGGAGGTTGACCTATATTGGACCTATTAACCTATAAGGCTGATCCATAGTCACACTGTTCGACTTCAGAAACACCCTTTCAGTCACATATGTACAGATAGCTTTTGAGACCAGGCTTCCAGGAGGAATCTGCAATCAAGCTGTTCTTCAGACTAGCTCACAAGATCTCAACTACTTTCTTCAACATGAAAAATTCATCTTTTCATCGTATTTAAAGAGTATGTTTACCTGCATCTGTTCTAATGTGTTCCGGAGTTTCTACACTGAAAACCATTGTGTTGCTGAGAGAAACACATTTAATTAGCGAGAGACTGAAACGTTTCCAGAGTACTCTATGTGACGGTTGGTGTGGCAGTCAAGATGTTCACCTACCATATCATAGGAGTCCATAAATAAATCTAGCAGGCTCTTTCTTGGCATGTTAAGTTTGGATCCTCCACTGGGGAGCTAAGAGGGAACTTCATTGCATTGGAAAGCGCCAACCCCATTTCACCGATTCGTTCTCTAGGTCTGCATGTGTATTCTTGGTGATGCAGCCAACAAACACAACATTCAGAGAACTAAGAGGATCAAGCCCCTCTGTAAAGCAGTGGGGGCAACCACGGCACACTCACCCAGGGGAGTCGGCGAGGATTAGAATGGATTTTCGTTCTGGAGAGGCCTACTGCACTCAGCTCTATTTTGTTTAGACCAATATTGCTGACTATTTTTAGAGACTGGAATATTTAAACTATGCTTTCGATGCGAGTGTGTTTTAAACACATTTTGCCTAAATAGGCCCACATTAACATTCATTTCCTCTCAAAAGCCCATCCTTAATTTAGTATTTTTGATTGATTCAGGTTCATAATGTGCTTACACTGGTGTTGTTGGTACACTCCAGAAATGAAACCTATATATCTTCCCATCACTTTGTGTTTGTGTGTACTGTGTTGTGTTGTGCCACCAAAATGGCACCTTGAGACTACTTTTGGATACTGTACCTCTTGGCGAGACATCATTGCCTGCTAAACATGCCTCTGCAATGCACTCAAAGACATTTTACCCAGTTGACAGATTTTGAGAGGGGGCCATTCACTGGACTGGTAGGAAACAGGATGGTCATTTTGACAATTTGCCGCCATCGAGGCTGCTCTGACCAAGCTGTTAGGAGGTGTAGGGAGCAGTGGTTGTGTGCAGACATGCACGCACAGTCAACAGGACTAGAACCATATTGTCTTAAGCGACAAATCCAGGCTGTGGATCTGAAAACGGTTTGAATATTTATATATATAACTCTCTATAACAGACTTTGCAGGAAATACACAGCTAGCCTGGGGACTGTTCAGGGAGTATTCAATAAAAACTGTGACAGAAAAATGTACAACATCATCATATTTGAATAATATTCGGAATAACTGTTCCTCCACCACTAATTATGTAGCCTAATCTACACTATTTTTAAAACACACACTTAGTTATTAGAATGACTGTTTATATTATCCTTAAGAACCCAATTCTGTGGGATTTCTTTTGTAGTCTGACATACTTCTTTTTACCAAAAACATTCAAAATGTATAAATAGGAGACAGTCACAAATACCATATGTTGTAATTTCCTATGCTGCTCAAAATTGTCTTCATTTTAGATGCAAAAATTAAAAGAATTAAATTTTGTATGAATTCAACCATGTTCTTATTACGGCTACGTAAATATTTTGAAAATGGATCACCCAGTGTAACATGTTACTGCTCAACAGTAAACATGCACTAGAAACCTGTTTAGAATTGAAACTGGGATTTAATTTGCTTGTTTTCTGCGCTTAAGTACAAACTGAACTCATCACAGAATGATGTGATGTTACTCTGATCTGGAGAATAGTGCAAAAGTACAAATCTGGACATGTCCATTTATCACATGCCTATATTGTGTATTTAACAATGGTTATGAACATGGCTCAGACAATCAGATTTTAGGACTGCAACAATCCATTTTATAAGAAAAGAAGTCCACTTCAGCAAACAGTGCACCTAATGTTATGGCTGTTCGGTGCATGAAATGTGTCGATCTATAAAAATGCCTGTGTGTGCAAGCAGTGTGAACCTGTCTGGCCAGTCACCCGTCAGCGATCCTGTTTGCGTGTGCATAATAGTTTGCTGATGATGGTCCATCTGAATGTTCTGCACGTAGGTGTAAACTGAGTACAGTGTGTGTAAGCTACTGTACTTCTAATGCATAAAAGCCAATGCATTTCCTTCCTGCTGAGATATAGTGTGGCTTTTTAGGCATTAAGCTGATACTTCTTACCCTCTTTCTGCATTCCCGGCATCTTCCCAAGGACGGGTGGCAGAAAGCAATTGCTATTAGTCTGAGTACGCCGGGCTGGTGTATAAATATAGGCAGCTTTCAGCTGATGAGTAACAGCACCATCAATTAACATTAAGGCTGGTTCTATCGCCGTGTCATAAACAACACGATGATGGTGCTCCCTCGGTGTCAAAGGTATGATGAACTTATATGATCAGTGCAAAAAAAAAAAAAAAAGAAGGTAAGACAAACAGCTCATATACATAATGCTCTGCATTAATAAACGGCCCCAGCCTCCTGTGGCTTGATTGATGTGAGTGACATCGCTTTCTTGGCAGTGAGAAGAGTCCGCAATTGATGTTCTCTTTACGAGATGAAACTCTAAAGCCCCCGAGAAAAATGGAGCAGTTAGTTTTATCCCAAGGCGAGCTAAACTCCACCAGATCAAAACACATCCTCATGTGTTGGCTATAAGAGTAACTGTATATAGAGTAAATTTTCAGGCAATCGCGATGGCATTCTGGCCATGAATTTATTAACGCCATTCACCTGTAGAACAAGTCGGTGGGATGTTTTTGTCGTTTGATGTACTTTTATACACCATACTTTTATACATCATTTGAGATGGAAATTTACTTGCGCCTGCAATCATTGTGGTTGTTTATTTTTTTTACTTTGCTTACTAGAACTAAAAAACATTCTAAACTTGAATTGACCATCCAGAGTTTTGAAAATGAAAAATAAATAAATAAATAAAATAAATAAATAAATAAATAAGATCTACATCGGCAATAATTAGATTAACAAGAATATTTATAATAATAAAATTTTCAAAATACATGACAGTAGTCCAAATTAATTTGATAAAGCAACCTGAATATCATTTGCGTATCAGTATTCTCTGGTATTCTTCTAAGGACTATTATTCTGAAATTTGAAAGAGATCAAACAGTCCCTCTCTTCACATTGCGCTTTATAACCCAATATCGAGATCAGTGATGTCATCAGCCCCACCCCCTCTCACTCATCAGTCAGAGTCTGTATGCAGGTTGAGCAGGTACACGCAGACAGAGCAGTAAACATGCACTGGAATCTCCTTTGGCATGGGATTTAATTTTGTTGGGAATTAGTGAATTTTTGATTAATCACAGAATATTGTTGTGATTTATTAAAGATTCACTTGCTTGACACCTGCAAAATAAATATAATAGCATGTTATTTATCAAAAGGTTACTCATAATTAATATTAGAATATATAATATATTATAATATCATTAATATTATAATTATAGCAAATCATATCGTTTTGTTGCAGCACCATGTCCCAATGTTTGCAGGTTCAAATCCTTGTTCATGCTGTTTGCCATTGGTAGCTGGCCTGTGGGTGGGTAAACGGTGCTTTCTCCCCAGGTCAGGTCAGCAGTACAATGCTGGTCGGCACCGGCATTTTTGCTGCCCATTAACGATGTAATGATGGCAGTTTAAAAAACATGGTGCCTGGCTTCACATGTATATCGGATGAGGCACGTGCTTGTCTTCACCCTTCTATTGTCGGGGGCATCATATGTAATAGAGGTCCTAACAATAATTGGCACTTCCAAGTGGAGGATTCAGTAATTAATTTTACTCTCATAGGTTTGGAGTTATTATACTGTTTTGTTATGCATTCACGAAGTAATTGCATAGTTAATTACATAAGAATTACACAATGAATTATATTTAATGAATTATATTTGAGATTTTATTCTGAACAAATCAAATTTAATGAACTATCTACCTCTTTAACTTCCAGCCCCTTATGTTGGCTGGATTGAAGGTTTGAATCTGGACTTTTCACTGTTTCTCTGATTAATTCTGGTTTCACAAACAGCAGGTTTGTCGCTGCCAATTCAGAATTGAATTGCAACATCTGCCAGGTCAAAATTGATGATGTATCTGATTTCCACTGTAATATAATCTGATTTCCCCACTACACACTGTATGATAAACCATTAGGTTCCCGGCAGAATGAATGAGAACTGATGGTGGTTGAACTAAGTGTGACATGCTGAAGGTAAAGAGAGGAAATTATTCCCCTTCAAACAGTTTCATAGTTCACTTAATGTCCATGAAGCAACTTAATAATAACTCAAGCTTAATTATCTTCCCATACAATGTGTCTAATGGTAGATGGCACCGCTAATGGGAACCGCATTCATTCAACATTATGAAAGAGTGAGATTCTTTAAGGCGAACTATTCCAGCACAGATCTCTTCATAACGCAGTGCACAGTGTGCTTAATGACAAACCTGCAGGTCCTGGTAGGTCATCTGCACTATAGATTTTATATGCAATATGCATTAGTTATATGTTAGAGTTCAGTGTTTGCTCTCTATACAGGACTAAAGCACTTCAAGACAGCTACTGCTAATGCGAGGACATTTTGATCTGGGAGTGTAGAGCAATAGGAACCTGTCTTTTCATGTCGGATGTGGCTGAAAGTGAAAGATCAAGAGAAAGAAAACTTGAAGGATAACAAGTTAGATTAGGGCTGATGCCAGTCGTTCATAAAATCCTTCGTTAACACATCGTAACCCTGAATGACGCAAGTTCTTGGTAAGTGGTTTCATAAAACATGCATTAAGCATGTATGTCATATGTCAGATTACTATTGGAAGTTACTTATTTCAGGTCCTAGAGACCTATGCACTGCGTCAGTATTGGACAAAGTCTGGGTTGTTTTTGACCCAGTATTTGGATCAAACATTTAAGATAAATAATGTGCAATTTTAACTAGATTGCTGGGCTAATGGAACCAAAGATCTGGTTCTGTATTTGGATCCCATAGAAACCTCCAAACAACACCATAGAAATGATTACTGATGTTTCCCAAGTGATTGCTATGGTACCTTAGGTGGTTGCTATGGTTCCCTAGATGGTTGCTTTTCCAAACGGCTGCTCAGTGGTTGGCTTGGTGTTTCTAAGTGGTCACTTTACAACCATATTTAAAACACAATCCCAACTTTGGTTCTGTTAACTCATCAATGTAATTAAAATTATGCAGCATTTATGGTAAACGATTGACCCAAGAGCTGGATCCGAAGAAATATGCTGTGTTTGTTCAATACTGACCCAAAGGTCAGGTTTGTTTAACTTGTTTGCTGAAGCTGTAATCTTCTGATAGGTTAACTAGTAAATATGGTGGAGTATTGCCATGTATGTCTATATTCTGTATATCTATAAGTGTATATCCATATCTATATATCGGCATCTGTAATTCAGAACTACACTGTATAAACAATAGTGAACACAGCCCAGTTCCATTTGTTACTAAATTTACTTTTGTCACTCACAATAAAACCACCCGGCCTTCCTGCTGTCACCCCTCTTTGCACAGAGATCTTCTTGCCTTTAGGCATACCTAGCAGGCAGTCGGTGTGTTATGTATAGATTTGTATTTTTATTATTGCAAAACACATCATCCATCTGTTATTGAGTTTCAAAAATGGGACATTTATTTTGGCAACTTCTGCATGCTGATAAATGAGCTTCCAGAGAAATGCCACATATCATCACTGTATTAGCAAAGCTCGGTGTGTCTGAGACGGGAACTTTGCGGGAGAAGGACTGAAAACTTATCCTATCCTAACTTCAGTGTATGTTAATGTAATGAGATTTCATGCCAATGGAATCTGGGAGTATCTGCATTGGCCCATTTATCATTAAATGATCTTTAACACAATGCAGAAGACAGCTGGTGTTTCCAAATGGTGAAAGAAAAGAAACAAAAAAAAAACATAAAACTGCTACAAGGTTTTAGTATGACAGTGATGATATATGTGCTGAATTAATGTTTCAACATTTAGAAAAGTGGTAAGAGTAACACCCACCCCAGAAAAGCAACACTAACTGCTCCACATAGAGCGCATATTTTACACTTTATTTGTGCACATTTATCCTTTAGAACTATAGACTTATTTTGATATTTTAATAGTTTGACATATTTTAACTCACCAGAACTTTAATAAAGTATTTATAGGAGACAGTCACACACAGCCAAATACTTGGGCCTACAGATTGCTTGTGTTTTTTGGCTTATAAGAACTAAAACTTTTTATATTGTAGACCTGTTGGAAATTGATCATTCCAGAGTGTTTTTGAGCTGGAAATGCAATAATTATGATGGATTATTTGTAATGATTAGATTAACAAGGACGTTTTGGAAATAAAATAATAAACAACTGGAATATCCTAAATATTTATATTATTTATGTATATATCAGTGTTATCCCTTCTCAGAACTTTTATTCTGAAATTGTCCTCCATATCCTAAAATGTGGATCAATGATGTCATCAGCCCTGCCCTCTCTCACCGATCAGTCAGAGTCTGTATGCAGGTTGAGCAGGTACACATGGACAGAGCAGTGAACATGCACTGTATGGCTGCTTTGGCATTTAAACTGGGATTTAATAAAGCTGGAAACAAGTTCATTTTAATTGTTTTCCAATCTGGATTACTCACGTGTAGATTGTCACAGAGTCTTATTATTTTTCTAGGATGTGTGTATCATATCTGTAGGTTACTCTGATCCTCAGTAATGAATCCTAGAAAATTGACTCAATGTAGAACCATACATCAGCCGTGAACAGCTACAGATGTTGGGCTTTGTTAGGTCACCTTTATTACAGATCAAGATATAGTTACACCAGTTTATTATTATACCGTATTATGATGGAAATATGGACGGTAGCCACTCATGGGAATGTTTTTTTTTTTTATTTTAATACATAATGAAGTCTAAACCGAATTCATTGAAATGGCATTTCAACAGAGCTTTGCAAGTTTTTTTTTGAAACCATGAAAGATCGTACACAATGGTGAAACCAGAAACGCTAAAGAAGCTGAGCTGGTGTACGCAAGGCTGTTTTTTCACTGGCCTGGCACTGAGACCTACTGCTGTTCTGTGCTACTGAGTGGGCGTAGATAATGGTTATGAATTTGTCATGCAAGGTCAGAGAAGAAGCGCTGTCTCTGCCTTATGTTTTATTGGTGTCACTCTTTAATATTCCCCCAAATACTGCACAGATGATTTATGGGTAATGAGCAGACACCTTCGCGGCTGGCTTGCCGTATTGCAGAGCAGACGAGCAATTACTTTTAAGACATTTTGTTTGGATCAATTTAGAGTTCTCCTAAATTATTGATGTTATGTAACAATTCGAAATGGATCCCTGCAAATGCTAGATTGCAGCGTCTAAATCAGAAAGATATGGGCTTTCTGTATTTCTTATTCCCTCACAAATCCTCCATCGTTCTGTCCGTATGTCAGTCTCAGATATGCAGCAAAAGTCCAATCATAAAGGGCTAATCTTGTTACATAACATTCCCAGTTTACTGAAGATCTATTCTATTGTTATTAGTGCTCATGTGCTCTCCTTAGAGGGAGAGAGACACAATGTAGGTAAACTCAAATCAGATCATTTTTTTTTATAATGCAGTCTGATATTGATATTGTTCTGCTGTCGATAACGTGGCAGGTAAAATATGAAAAGTGTGCACAACTTGGTCAAACTGCTTTTGACAGTATTTGATAGAACCTGTTGAAATAATAGCTCTTCTCAGATCTTCTCCGATGCAGAAAGTCAATCAGATGTACGATTGCAGTCTACTAACCTTGCAGAACTGGATTGGTAAACGTTGATATTTTCATCCCACAGACAATGATTCTTATTGCTTAAATTCCTGAGTCAGGTTGGGGTCTAAAGCTTGGGGTCGAGGGTTTAGGACAGGACTTTGACTAGCTCTTTCCCTAAGTTGGCAATATAGACAGGTGACCTGTTGTTATGCAATGCATATTGCATAAGGCTTTAAGGTGGTAGTAACTTCAAGTCTGATGGCATTCTGCAAGGATGATCGAGCTGCAAATACATGCGGGGTGTGCGACAAAACTCATCGATTGAGAAGAGGTGGTTCAGTGCAGTGAGTGTCTTGTTCAATGTTGAAAATGGGTCACAAAGCAGATTTGAATGATTGGCTGAAAGGTGTGATTGCGTTTGTGCATGCCAAAGGCCATAGAGTGGAGGAAGGAGCCGAATTTGCAGATGTGTTGAAGCGGACACTCATACTGGTCTACCAGCAGCGGCAAAAATCACAGTCTACATGACATTCACAAAAGTGACCTGGACCTGCTGGCATGTTTCCAGGTAAGCGTTGCTTCTAGAAGTCAAGGCAGGTCCTTCACAACCGATTTCTGAAAGAACACAGCGCAGGGAACTGCAGTCCATCAACATATGGAGCAAAGTGGCAATCAAGAGACCTTTGAACTCTTCTGCTTATAAGGATGCCTGGAGGAGACACAAAACTGGACACATATATGCATTCACAATCCTCTGATGCAAGAGTGTCTGAACAATGATGTCACCTACATCGTAAAGCTTGTCCAGTCCATGGCGAATGGAATCCCAGACGTGGTTTGTGCTTGTGGAGGTATTACACACTATCCGTTTTTTTGTCTGTGAGCTTGCAGTGTCTTGCCTAATCTTTTTTTCTGTGATACCAGGTGTCCTTTGCAATTTTACCCAAATCATGCTGCTCTGACTTCTTATTATAATACACTGTGGTGGCTCTGGGCTCTGTATGCTCTGTAGTTCATTAGCATATCTCCAATGAGCATTCACACAAGCTACTGCTGTTGCTTCTCAGTAATTAGCCATGTTTGCACTTCATAATTCACTGCAATGTTGTATGTGTGGAGTGTGAACTAGCTTGTGAGCCCAGCTGGTACATTTCTGTAACACTACTGTTTATGTGGATTGTAAGTGAATGTATTACAGGGTCTGTTCTCTTGCCAAACATTGAGTGCCAAAGCTGGTACTGTACAGGTAGCACTTATAAGGCTTTTGGTTCTGCTTCTTCTTTACACACCACCGTAATATTTTGGATGGAGTTAAAAATAGAATATTTGTAATTGTATTGTTATTTGCTGATAGTATTTTACAGTAAATTAATATGAAAATGGTACTAATTATTATAATAACCTATATTTTACTGTAATTCTGTTTAATTTCTAGTGATGGTTGAAATGTATGCAAATATTATGTTAATTAAGCAGGTATTATGTGGGGGGTGGGTCATTCCCAGCACTGCAGTCACACTGACGTGGTGGTGGGTTAGTGTGTGCTGCACTGGTGTCAGACACAGCAGTCCTGCCGGGGTGTTTAAACCCTGTGTCCACTCACTTGTCCACTCTATTAGACACTCCTACATAGTTGCTCCAGCTTGTAGATCATCAAGTCCTTCATCAGTGCTCAAAGTGTGGTGGTACACCACACATTAACACACATAGGTGATATCCCCCTCATACGGCCAATGAAATCTCTCATTGTTAGTTGATGCCGCTGGTCCTAACCTTTAAAGAACAAAATGCAAAGTACATTTAGCTCATCTGGTTTAATTAACTTGAAATAAAGTCTGATATTAAACTTTAATACTGTAATTTGTTGGATTTCTTTTAGATTTAATTTTGTTTATTTTGATATATTCATATTATTGTCATGATAATTACAATTTTAACACTGATATCACACTTCTAATATCACCAGTCAAATCTTATTACACAGATCTTTAACAACTTATTTCTGTAAATGATGCATGAAGATCCTTTTGAAACTTTCAAAAAGCTCTACATAATGCAGAAGTTCTTCTGAACCACTTAAAAGTCTTTTCAAGTCTCGTTTAATGTTTAAATGTATCAATACTGCTAAACCTAAAAGCCAATATTGTTGTGATTTTAATACCAATATAAACAATGTATGATCCAGCTGTGATGTACGGACTTCCGCTAATCCGTGTTTTCCTCTGTAGGGACAAACACACACTGCCTTTCTCCGGTGGGTTGTAAGTAAAGGCCATCACTCTCCTTAATTAGGTCTTCTCGCTTGAGCCAAGACTAAAATCACCTCTGCGCCTCCGCCTTCCTCCGGATCACGCCTAATTTTAATTAGGCCCTTTGGAATATTAGCCCAGGTTTTGTTCTGCTCCCTCTCATTTAGAAAGCAGACAAATGAGTATTTAACTTTAATATAGTTCCCCGCCAATCCCCCCCTCCATCACCACCACCACCCACCCTTCCTTCCAATCTGCCCATGCATTCATGCTGTGAAACTGAGGAGAGAGAGAGAGTGAGAGAGAACGAGCAAGAGAGGTAGAGAGGGAAGGGTAGGGATCCCCTAAAGTAGAATGCTAAATGGAGCTGAGAAGGAGAGTGTGATATATGATCAGCCTTGCTTCGCCTTAACCCGGGGCAATTAGCCATGTCAACACGAGAGATTATACCTCTGCATGCATCTGCTGAACAGCGTCCAAACGTCCGCTTCTTCTCCCTTACAACAATGCTGGAGCTGCTGCCTCTGCACCTTTTAATTAGGGTCGACTGCATCCTCTCGCAGACACTGCCAAGGCTTAATGGTTGACCTCAGGGTTATCCCCCTTGGTTCCTTAAGCATGCTTGAAAAGAGAGAGAGAGAGAGAGAGAGAGAGAGAGAGCGAGAGAGAGAGAGAGAGAGAGAGAGAGATTGTGATTGCAAGAGAGTGATTGAGAGAGATTTTGCGTGAGAGAGTGCAAAATAATGCAAGTGACTGTAACTGAGATTGCGAGAGAAAGCGATTTCAGCTGAGAAAATGCAAGAGACAGAGAGATTCTGAGAGAGAGGGAGGTAGAGAATGCAAGGGAGTGAGAGTGAGACAGATTGCGAGAGAAAATGAGAAAGAGATTCTGGAAGATTGAAAATTGTTTGTTTTTATTTCATGATTACTCAATATTGTGATATACTAATTCAGGAAGTGCACGTCTGGGTATGTAGACGTGGAAAAGTCACAATTTTGCACGCTTTTCATTGGAAAGTGACAATATGGAGAGTTGATCTTAATTTTAACTATATTGAAAGATGGAGGAGATGTAACAAACACATAAAGGTGAAGGAAGGTCTCACATCCTGTAGAAAACAAACAAAAAAGTTAGTAGCTGATATTTCCTCCTTTTCCTGCTGAAATAATGCCAATTACTGTATTTTCCGGACTATAAGCCGCTACTTTTATCCCTCACTTTAAACCATGCAGCTTATAATGAGGTGCAGCTTTGTGTTCTTATATATGTTATTTTCCAGGGTCTTATAGCCCAGAAAATACGGTAGGTGTTTCAGTTGTTATCAATGTTCTCTGCTTGTAAACTATTGTCCAGACAGTTGAACAGCTGATTTCTAATTGTAATAGTTCTATTGATCTTTTAAATCCATCTCATACTCATCTGCATCTACAACCTTCATTCTGAAGATTTCTGAGAGCTCTTTGGGTCTTACCACGGTGATCCCACTGCTTTCAACAATCAAGAGGAAACCAGACTAATGTCTGAGGTTTGTAATCTCATTTGTAATGATGGTCTAATAATTTTACTTGATCTGCTGCTCTGGATTGAGACTTCAGGCATTTTAAGTAGTGCAATAAAATGTGGGAGAATTATTATTATTATTATTATTATTATTATTATTATTATTATTATTATTATTATTATTATTATTATTATTATTAATAATAATAATAATAACAATAATAATAATAATAATAATAATAATGATAATAATACATTATTTTTAAAGACATTTGTTCAGTTGTGTGTGTTTAATTTGATCACCTCTCTCAATATAGTTAAAATGAAGATCAATTGTCCACATTATCAAATATATTAGTCAAGGGTGTTCATGGGGTGTCCTTTACCAGTCTCACCAGTAAAAATACCATCAAGATGCAATTCATTTACTATGTTCTCACACCCAGCTGGCCACCCTACCTCATAAGTACTTTCAGTAATTTTCTCCTACAATAGCAGCTTCCAAGAATGTTTGCACGGGTGAGCAGTGTGAGCTTCTGTATGAAAGAGTGTGTGTGTGTGTGTGTGTGTGTGTGTGTGTGTGTGTGTGTGTGTGTGTGTGTGTGTGTGTGTGTGTGTGTGAACAGTGTTTGTGACAGCAAGGGAGTGAGCTTTCGAGGGCTGGTGAATAATAGGCGATGGTGTTTTGCCAGGCTCTTACTCTAATGTTCATAAATTATAGAGCAAGGAGCAATTATAGCTTTTTACAGAAATTACCCAAAGGAAGTTGTATGTATATTGTAATTGGGTCAGCGCTTATTTCCTGGCCCGCACCTGGGCTTCCAGTAAGCGCCCAGCGTCAATAATTAATGGCTTTCTGTCCTGTGCCGGGTGTGCAGCACCTCTGCCCTAGACCCGCAGATTTAAACACATTAGCATAGTGCTGGTGATAATGGCAGTGATGAACTTCCTAATGGACGGAGAGCAGCCCCGGCCCATCAGTTCATACCCAAGCAAAGGTCATCATTAAACGGAAGTTAATTTTGGGATCTGTCACCACTGTGTCAGAATTCAGATGAGGTAGACTTAAAGCTAATGCACATACACAGTATATACACTATAAATGATAACTATAATTCAAGTTTCAGCGGTATTTGGAACATATGTGTTCATATTTAATCCTTGTAGTGGATCTCAAGTCTCACTTGGTCTCAGATATTATGAATTATGTAATGGTATTGAATTAATTGTCACGTAAATTTTCGTGAAAATGTCTTTTAATGTTTAGAAACTGAGATCTGCACTTTGCAGACAGTTCCAGGGTTGTCATTTCATTATCCGTGAGTAATCCAGCTCATAAAACATCTCAAATTCACTAATTCTGCCTGAATTAAATCCCGGTTTAAATGCCAAAGGAGCTTCCAGTGCATACAGACTCTGACTGATCAGCGAGAAGGGGCGGGGCTGATGATGTCACTGACCCAGAAATTGGGTTATAGAGGAAAATACTCACTCTACTGTGGTCAATCCATTTGACTTTCACATTTGAATATTCAGAGAAAGCCACCTGCAGCATAATAACAGGCTGGGGTTCATCTTCATGTTCTACAACACATTGCTGCCCACTTGTTCAACGACTTTGGGTCTTCCATGCTCCCAACGTACCTGAATCAACAACTCAGCTCAGTTACAAGCCTGTTCAGAGCCTGTACAAGCCTGTACCCTTGTAGGGCAAGGGTAACTCCAGGAACCCTCTCTTGACTCTCCCTCAGCAGCCAGGTAGAAAGTTGATGTCCTCTCAGCTAATGCATTGTCATGGTGCCTTGCATGGTAAACAGGGGCACTTGCCTAAAACAAATCAGATAATAAAGGTTTACCTTGCTTATATCTTTCAGTGGCTGGAAAAAGCTATGATATGATGTAAAAGTTTGTATTTTTGTTTGTTTTGTTTTGTTTTGTTTTGTTTGTTTCTTTGTATAATTTTTGCCATTTTCCAATTTTTCGCCCCTACTAATTTCGACGTGCCAATGATCCATCCCCTTAAGTAGCCTCCCACATTACATGCCCTGCTCTCGACGCCAGGGGGGAGATACGTCCACATGTTCCCTCCGAGTCATGTGACAATAGCCTACCACCTCCACCTCTTTTCTAACTGCCGCCCCACCATTGGAGGAGAACGCCGGATCCCCGGATGTGACACAATGGACGGCAGACGCCTGCATCGACCAGCAGCACACTTGTGAGATGTGGGAAGAGCACCATCTACCCATCCCCTCGAGGGAGAGCAAGCCAATTTTTCTCCCTCTAGACCCCGGCTGCCGATGTTTATTTTGTTTTTTTACCGGATTGCAGGTCCATCACTGAAGTGAAGGCTTTGGACAGTGATACTTTGCCAGGCATTGAAGATGTCACACTGAGTTAGTCTTTCTTCTTGGCAACTGGCACAAAAGCATCGGCAGTTCAGACACCCCTGATGGCTTGAGCTTCTCAAAAGGAGGGCCATCGTGTGTGTTTGGACATGTACCCTGGGCTGTGTATTCATCTTCCGAGTCCATTGTGTACCACTTTCATTTGGATCTGACTGTTGTGGGAGATTTTGTCTTGGCAGAAGCCACCTTCTGTGACTGTAGACCAGTTTTCAGTGGCAACTTTGCTGTCTTGCAGCTTCCCATCCCACCACTGCCACCATTTCTCCAGTCTCAAGTCTCGTCAGGGGCATTGGTTCAAATCCCACTGCCACCACTGCCACCTTTTGTCTTATTTCCAACT
Organism: Acestrorhynchus altus; assembly: GCA_034509495.1. Lineage (NCBI taxonomy): Eukaryota > Metazoa > Chordata > Actinopteri > Characiformes > Acestrorhynchidae > Acestrorhynchus > Acestrorhynchus altus. Next base: position 18,732,625 of record CM067523.1, read on the forward strand.
AAGATGTGGGTAATAATATAAGATTAGGGCAAACCATGGTTTATTCAGTGAAGATGGTGGGGAAAAGAGGAAATGTTGAAAAAAGCTATGAACAGAAGAAGAAGGTTTCCAAACTGCAAAAAAAAAAAAAAAAAAAGCGTCCTCAAAACTGAAACTATACCTGAACTGATCCTTAAACAAGCATTCAAATTGTCATTGGTAAAGTCATTTGAAGATGACACAAGCATGGATACAATGGTTTAACAGTAGTTTGTTGCCACATCCTTCGAAGCTCGCAGAATAACATCACTAGCTAAACCTCAGCTTGGGTCTTTGCACAGACAAGACCTGTTTGACTTAGTCTTAGTTTAGGGTCACAGTGATTTATCTTTAAAAGGATAAAAGTCTAATAGGTCAGAGATGGGTTTAGTGCACAAACTAGTTCTGCAGTTTATAAAGCATATAGGGATGTTTGACGGGTCCTTCTTTTGTTACTGAAGTCACACTTCACACTCCAGCTCAGAAGGTAGCAGTAATGCACCTGTAGTTGGTCTACCAACCACCATATCTCCAAAAGAAAAAAGAAGCTTGGGTCTTTCACCAGACCAGGAATTGGAAATGCAGACCATGTCAATATTCAAAATTGTAAACATTTGGGAAAATGTGTAATATATCATTGGCTAGTATTGGCCTTGTGGTTAGGGAACCCGTCCTGTGACTGGAAGGTTGTTGGTTTGATTCCCTGACTTGGAAGGATAAAGCCTTAACCCCCTAGCTCCTCCTTGGGTCCTGTGGAAAGGGCTGTCCACTGCTCTGGGCATGTGTGCTCACTGCCACATAGTGTGTGAACTCACTAGGTCAGCCATGGCCTTGAGGTTAGGGACTCCGTCTTGAGACTAGATGGTTGCTGGTTCGAATCCCTCATCTGGCAGGGCGTGACTGAGATGCCTTTGAGCAAGGTGCTTTGCTCCCCTGTATGCAGCACACTGGGTCTATGAACACCTTTAGTAGATGGGTGAAATGCAGAGGGCAAATTCCCCTGGGCATGTGACCTTATGCTCAAGTGCTTACAGCCTTCTATTGGCCAAGTCTTTTCTATGGAGATTTGCAAGCTGTGCACAACTGAATGACAGCAATGGGTTAGAACAACTGTCTGGATACTTTTGGAGGTGTAGGCGTAGTTTGTAGCTGCATAGTTACAGACTGTAGGCCATCTGTTGTTGCACCAGCTCCTTTTCCATCAATGTTATGCAGATGTTTTAACTTCAGAAGGGTTTAAATACACACATATGGGTTTATTAACAATGTGCGAGCAGCTTAACTACACATTACAATAGAATATTTAATGTAGTGTTGCTATGCAATGCACTGGAACGGGTGTCACTAAATACATAGGGTGTCTGTTGTGTAGAGAATACGGTTTGCACACCCCTGATCAAATGACATGTACAGTAATATTGAGGGCACATATACAGAGATACACTGTTAATATACTGTTAATTTACTGGATTTTAAATATTGGTGGAAAAGCATTTTATATTATGTTTTTGTTGCTTTTTTCCCCCAAAAAACGTTCAATCCAGGAGATAAATTGTGTCTAAAATGTGCAGAAAATATTCAGTTGTACTGCGGAGGACTATTCGAGCATCTATATGACTCTAAAAAGTCTTCACCAACAAAAAGACTTCTTTTTTCTTGCATCTGCTGTCCATCAGAAAGATCTTTCTTTGTAGATCTTGTGAGAGATGTAATTTCAATTGAATATCTCTTTCAAGCTCCTTCCTCCTGCTGATCAGTGGCATTCAGTATTGTATTTTTTAGAGATGGATCCTTTGTCATCAGTAACTGATTCACATAGGATCAGCGATTCACCATGTTTGTCAAATCTTCTGATCTGGTTCTTCCTGCTAAGGGTTGCAATGAATCTGGAGCCCCCCCCCCCCAATCCCTGGGTGCAAACAGGAATATGCCCTGGGGGCCAGTATATCATAGCACACATCTAGGGGGTACCAAGAGAAATGTATACATATGTGACTATGTTAGAATTCGAACAATGTGTACTAAACATAGTGACCGTCAAGTATAGTAACATTTTACAGACACAACCCCATCAAGCAGAAATCACACAGTTTCAACAATGTTACAAAGCAGCCAGTAACCCTTAACCCTAACCTTAGTCTAGAACCATAACCTTATCCTAACTTTAACCTAACCATTAACCTACCTCTTACCCTAACAGTAATCCAAGCATAACATAAATTTAACCTATTCTTAACCTAACACTTAACCTAAGCTTACCCTTAGACTAATCTAAGCATGACCCTAACCCTAGACCTAACCCTAGACCTAACCCTAACCCTAACCCTAACCCTAGACCTAACCCTAACCCTAACCCTAACCCTAACCCTAGACCTAACCCTAGACCTAACCTTAACCCTAACCCTAGACATAACCCTAGACCTAACCCTAACCCTAGACCTAACCATAACCCTAGACCTAGCATAACCTAACCCTAACCTTAACCCTAATCACGATCCTAACTCTACCCATAACCATACATAACCTAACCACTACATGCTTGTTACGTTAATCTAAACTTAACCTAACCCTTACCCTAATTCTAACCTTAATTTTACATAATCCTTAACCTAACCCTACCTTTAACTTAGCCATTATTCTAATCCTAATCACTACCTTTTTCTATATTTAACCTGTTACCTAAACTTTTCCTAAACCTTGATTTAATCCTAACCTAAATTTAGGCAAACCATTATCCTAACAGTTTCAAATCTAAACTAATGTATTTCAAAATGAACAATAGCAGCCAAAGAAGCAAAATCCTCATTTCTATCTTGCTATCCTACTCAAGCCTTAATTCATCTGTTAATATTGTATAATATCCCTGTCATTGTCTGAAATGAGACCAAGAAGGCTGTTTTTCAGGTGTAGTGTGAAACCAAATCCACATAAACAAGTCTGTTTGCTAAATCAGCGTCATCCCTCACAGACTCAGAAACAGTCTCTGCCCTTTTCTGTATCTGAAATATAAGGGCCCTGACTCTGGTGATGCAAATGCGATGCCAATCAGCTGACTCCTTCATCATTAATCCCTTCCACTGAACGATCATGTGGCGTATGCTTAACTAACTGCTGAGAAAGCCAAGCTCAGAATGGTTAATCTATATGCTCAGAACCATTAAGTCCCAAAGTGGAAAAGAGGCTAGAGGACTTGGGTTTGATTCCCAGGTCAGGCAAGACTACCGCAGTAAAGCCTATTGGCAAGGATTCACCAACCTGCAGCCTGTCAAATTATTCAGATGTAAGTCGTTCTGGGACATCAGGCAAATTCTGTCAATGTAAATGGAAAACGCGGATGAATGGTATTGAGATAGGGTGGCATGGTTGCGCTGTGAGTCACACAGCTCCAGGGGTTTGTGGGGTCAATCCCTGCTCGGGTCACTGTCTGTGAGGAGTTTGGTGTGGACAGAATGGCTATGGCTATCACGATGCATATTCGTTGTATAATGAGATGGACTCTGACAACGAGCGAGAAGATGAAGCTGGTGCTAAAATGAAACATAACCACGGAGACGTTATCAAAGATTGAGAGACAACATATCTTCCTTCAGATTGAGAGAGAGAGAGAGAGAGAGAGAGAGAGAGAGAGAGAGAAAGATGATGATGCATATGCTTTCATTATCTCTTAAAACAGTATTTCTGATACAAACCATTATTAAAGTTTCAAAAATGACCATATTTCCCTCAGAAATGTGAAGGGAGCGTCTTCTACAAATAACGTTATGTAGATTTGGTGATTGAAGGGAGGATAACATCACTGCTTTCAAAGCTTGGGTTCTGTAAACACGATGGCAGTACACCGAATGTATGTGTTGGGAGTGTGTCCTTCTTCATAGACAGAATGTTACAGAAGGAAGATAGGTTGCATAACCTGTCTGTCAGGTTGTCACTGTAATTCTATGTCTAGGCGTGGGACCCCATGAAGAGGTTGTCAATTTTGAAAGATTCTAAGAGTGCTTCATACTTTTTAGGTATCAGCTGAGCTACCAGGCAGATGATGCATTATTATTGAAAGAATCATTTTCAAAATGTTCAGGGAAAATCATAGACAGTCAGAAAGAAGAGAGAGCGAGAGAGTTTTACCTGTAAAACATAAAGTCAGCAGTCAGTGAGTGTCTACCTGTATATGTCTATATAACATTTGAATAAAATCAAATAAACATTGTAAATAAAGCAGTGGTCAATGAGAGTGTCTACTTATAAAACTGTATATAACATTAGAAAAAAAACAAAAAAAAAAAAAAACAACAAAACAAAAACAATAAACATAAAGGCAGAGGTCAGTCAGTGTCCACCTGTAATAATTATATTTATATATGGATATATATATATATATATATATATATATATATATATATATATATATATATATATAAATATTAGATTAAAGCCAAACATAGTGATCAGAGTGTCTACCTATAATGAAATGTTTCTAATACTAGAATAAATCAATATTAACCAAGTCAGTAATTAACTTTATATAACATTAGATTAAACCCAAATAAACATAAAGTCAGTGGTCAGTCAGAGTGTCTACCTGTAATTAACTCTATATAACATTAGAATAAACCCAAATAAACATAAAGTCAGTTGTCAGAGTGTCTACTTGTATTTAACTCTATTTAAGATTAAAATAAAGCCAAATAAACATAGTCAGAGGTCAGTGAGTTGGTCAAGCAAAAGATCCTTAGGCTGTGGGTGCATTAATATTCATATTTAACTGATCATTTTATGTTCTTACTGGCCCAAAGTTAAAGAAGTATCACAGGTCAAGTTTTGGCATTTCATGAATTGTGCTTTTGAAATATTCAGGATTTTGCAGATCTGATCCCCGTGAGATGCAGCACTTCAAAGTGTAGAGCTCTCCCTGCTTCAGCACACCTGGTTCAATTCATTAACTGTTTATCAAGTTGAAACAAGTGTTTCTAAAGCAGAGAAAACACAAACCAGGAAACTCCAGGCTTTGAGTTTGAGAAGCCCTGGCCTAAAATGTTTCACTACAAGAATCAAACGTTTGCGAGATTCCTTTCTCACTCTCAGCAGCTTGCCGTCATTGATCTCATAGCTTTGAACTGAACTGAGATATGCTAACATTGATCATGGCAGGGGTTGCGCTGTTTCTCCTGTAGTGAGTCAATCTTTATAGTCAATAACAAGGTCTAGCATAACAATTTTAGTTCAACATGCAGCACTCTCATCATGAAGACCCTTACTGTAAAGGGATACGAGGAATACACCAACTCTTCCATTGGAATAGACCTTCAAAAAGAAGGCTCGAGAGTGTCAGCAGGAGATCAGGATGATTTAATTGGCCTGCGAGACTGACCAAGAGGCAATTGGCTGTCAGTCCAGCATTTGTTGCAATCCAACAAACCTTCATGTGATCTTCCCTTAATGATAAAGAATGATCAGGGAGAGCCATAACGAAAGCCTCACCAAGGTTTCCTTTCCCTCCACCCTGTGGGACATCCTGGCAACCGTGGTAAAAATAAAAAGCACATCAAAGGCTGAATGAGCAGTAGATGGGGGATAGTGCTGGAGGTATTGAAAAATAATATTTCACAATATTTCAGAACGTGGTTTTGAATTAAATATATTATAATGAAATTAATTCTCTAAAATAAACCCACCTTAACCCCCTAAATCTTAAGTAATTCCTTTAGAACCCTGGGCCAGTGTTTGGGATTCATAGTTTGACCTACATACCAGATATTGTTCTTTTCAGGAGATCCTAGGCTACTCAAATGTCAATCTAAGTAATGATTAGATTGAAAAGGATATTTATAATAATGTGTTCTTCAACATACTTGACAGTAGGTGGCGCTCTCTCCCTAAATCCAACCCAGGGTGATGCTGGTCAGCACAGGTGTCAATTAAGCACTGTATCAGAGCTGGGCAGCCATTGTGTCAGAACTCCAACCACATTGGCTGGCCAGCAATGATGCAATGGTGGCAGTAGCTGACTTTACGTGCATTTAGGAAGCATGTGCTTGTCTTCACCTCCCCGTGTCGGAAGCATCATATGTGATCCGGGAGAAGCATAACGAGGTTATTGCCACTTCAAAAAAAGGTGTTGTGCTGGTCAAGCTGGACACATGCTCCAAGTTCAACATACACTTCTGACTTTCCCTCGTTGTTCATTAAAACAGTGTGAAACTGCTTTGTTTTGAACATTTCCACCAACGCAGCTCTTAGAACTCGCCGTTCCACTTTAAATGATGCAGACGGTTGAGTAAGTGCTGCGCTGTTCTAAGGTGGAATTTCAGCTTCGGGAAACCTTTGTGTTGTTCGTTTTTTACGAGTGTGTGTTAAATATTTATATCATTCAGACCCAGTAAACACATGAAACAAAGTCATGAAATTTCACCAGATTAGTAAATCATGCAAAAATGCAGCTATAATAATGCAAATAATGCCAAATTCATGGCCTGATCATGTCTGCACAGTTAGATAGCTTTGTTTTTTGGTTGGAGTGGCTGCAGCTTGTGATTTTTACTACAATTAAACTGCATTAATATGTAATTATATATTAACTATAACATCGGTAAATATTCTTTTGCATAGCTTTAGTATCGCGATATTTTAGATTTTTAAAAGTAGACCGTCTACTACAGTAGGGTGGTAGAAGGTTATGCTGGGTTACTTACTGTGTTGTACTGGTTTTGGTTTTTGCATTGGTTTCGTTTTACTCCTAAGTCTTGTGAAACAAGAGGAACAGCATCTAAGACACTTCAGCTCCCATGCTGAGAGATACTGGATTGACTCAGACGTTCCTCTGCAGTTTCATCCCAGTTTGTGCTCTCGTTCACATTGTGTACAACTGTCAGATTAAAAGTCCTTTGAAGGGATGATACTAATACATATATAGACAAAAAATAATACTAATGTTAGGTTGTTTGTTTTATTTCTTGTGCTGTTCAAGAACGTATAAATATCCTTGTCAATCTAATCATTACAAATAACTGAAAAACACTGTTCACTGTTCAATTTCCAACAGAATTTCTGAGATGTAAAGTGTTTATTAGTTTTATGAGCAAATAATTTAAATTTATATAGCAAACAAAGACAAATGTGATCTGTTCTTTTATAAACACTTCTAATTATACTTTATTTGAGATATAAATTTTAACAGAATCTAATTATTATCTAATTAACAGAATCTCTCTCTCTCTCTCTCTCTCTCTCTCTCTCTCTATATATATATATATATATATATATATATATATATATATATATATATTTTTTTTTTTTTTTTTTTTTTTTTTTTTTTTATTATATTATTTTTTTTTTTCTTGAGTCTGATTTTACTTCTACTTATGTCTTTACTTTCTGCAGTTGCAACACTACTTCTGTCTGGTCCACCCATCTCCAGAAACAAAGCATAACTCTCCGTGTGACATTTTCATTTAAAACAACACCATATGCACAAAGGACCACCTAGACAGTCACAATATGTGGAACAATAACCCAGTAAGATGAAACATTTCTTCTTGAATGAGGAATGATTTCCATGAAGTGCTATTCATGAGGAAGAATTTGAAGTTGTGGGTGAGCGATAGCCCTTTTTTTAAGTGTTGACCTGCCATAATTCATTTGGGCAATGCATTATGCTTTAGAATCCAGTTCCACTTGGAGATAAATGGGTTAGAGACTGTCTCCAGTGTGATATCAATCTCAATTTTAGTAGCTTGGATGCACGAATTGTCACATTCTGCAGTTCAGGAGAATTGATCTATCCTCATGGCTACTGTAACACATATATCAGCAGAGCTTTGCCCTGAAACATCACTCAGGTCTACTTGGGTAGTGTCTGATGTCATATCAAAATAAAAGTGAAGGACAAGCTGCAATACATACATTAACCAGAAACAGAGAACAGACAACCCACTTCTAGAGATGTTGGCCAGGGATGAATCACAAGGTAGGAGTTTCTAATAAAGTGGCCAGGGAGTGCAAGTGCATGTTGGGTGTTTCTAATAAAGTGGCCCATTAGTAGAGGTATTTTCAGTGAATGCTCAAACTCAAATCCTAATCTTAACCGGCTGTAGAATAATTGCACATCTGCAGCTTTATCGTCTTGCCTTTCCTTTATCTGCTTGTTCGGCTCCAGCCTCCGATTTAAAAACGCCCTGCCACATTCATTAATGCTTTAAAGGCACAGCCTGTTTTAGGCACAGTTTAGCACGGCCTTGCTCTCTCGCTGCCGAGCCCAGCATGTGTTTTGATTAATGGTTCTTGGGTTCACTTAGGTTACAATCAAAACAAGGACATGGAACACATGTGAATACTAATGCTGTTTTAACATACTCATATATTCAGAAAGATCCGGGCACTATACCATGACCTAGAATGTAGTTTCACAAAAATACACAGACAATAGTGTGCAGGAGAGAGGCATGCCTCGGGCCATCTTTACAACAAAATTGATTTGTGTGTGTTCCAAGACCTTGTGTCAACTTTCCTCCTGTTTTGTTCCTATTTTTATTTACAGCACTGTCAGATACTGTATGATCTGTAGGAAGGTGTATCTGTAGGACACTGTATGGATATATATGGCGCTGTAAGGTACTGTATGATACTGTATGATTCTATATGATTCTGTAGGACACTGTATGGATATATATGGCACTGTAAGGTACTGTATGATCCTGTATGATTCTATATGATTCTGTAGGACACTGTATGGATATATAAGGTACTGTATGATCCTGTATTATTCTATATGATTCTGTAGGACACTGTATGGATATATAAGGTACTGTATGATCCTGTATTATTCTATATGATTCTGTAGGACACTGTATGGATATATATGGTACTGTAAGGTACTGTATGATCCTGTATGATTCTATATGATTCTGTAGGACAATGTATGGATATATATGGCACTGTAAGGTACTGTATGATCCTGTATGATTCTATATGATTCTGTAGGACACTGTATGGATATATAAGGTACTGTATGATCCTGTATTATTCTATATGATTCTGTAGGACACTGTATGGATATATATGGCACTGTAGGGTACTGTATGATCCTGTATGTTTCTGTAGGGTACTCTATGATTCCTGTGGGACATTGTAGGATTTTGTATGATTATTTCTGATATTTTAGGGTACTGTATTATCATGTATGATTCTGTAGGATTCCTGCAAGTTACTGTAAAATATTGTAGGATTCTCTATGATTATTGATGATACTGTAGGATACTATAGGATTCTTGTAGCTTACTGTAGAATACTGTAGGTTATTGTAGGATTCTATAGGATATTGCAAAATGTTCAGATTATGTAGGATTTCTGTAGTATACTGTAGATGACTGTATGTTTTGTAGGATACTGTAGGAGTCTTTACAATATTGTAAGATTATATAGGCTAGTGTAGGATATTGTAAGATTATCAGATTTCTATAGGATACTGTAGAAGACTGCAGGGTACTGAATATTCCATAGAATTTACTTGCATTCTTTATTGCCTCAATTATGTTCTGGATTGTGTAGGCTTTCTGTAGGATTCTGTGGGATATTGTATAATTCTGCAGGATTCATCTAGGTTAGTGTATGATGCTGTAGGTTTCTGTAGGATTTCTGAATGATATTGTAGGATTCTGTAGGGGTCTGTAGGACAGGGGTTGTGATTCTGTGATTCTATATGATTCATGTAAGTTCTATATACTGTGGGGTACTATAAGATACTGTAAGAGTCTGTAGGATTTCTGTAGGATACTGGAGGGTTTATGTAGGGTACTGTAGAATATTGTAGGATTCTGTAGGATACTATAAGATATTGTAGAAGACTGTAGGATACTGACTATTCCACATAATTCACTTACATTCTTTATTGCCTGAGACAATATGAACTGATACAGTACATTAATGTGTAAATAATTAGGTTAAAATGTAAATTAGTTTTATTTCACAGACTGATGTGCAGCCTGTTACCTAGAGAAATCAGGCACATGGTTCCATAGATGTGGGAGAAGGGGTTCGCTATACCGCTGGGTAAACTGTAAAAGAGATAAGAGAAAATGATTCCTGGTTGTGATGATGTAATCATTACCATTCTATCATCGGCGCTAAACCTTCAAAAGCCTAGGGGGGAGTGAAGTTTGTGGAGTCTCACCTGACATCCCACTTAATCTTTAGAACCTTTGGCAAATTTTGTGGGATATTTTCTTACTTTGACGTACTTTAAATCACCAAATCATAAAAATAGGAGACATAGTCATACATTCCAGATATTGTTATTTTCAGGAGATCGAAATTGTCTTATTTGAGATGTAAATATTAACCAACTTTAAATGTTTGCATGAAAATGACATTGTTTTGATCAAAAATTTACTTGAACCTACAATTTTATTTTTTGGTTATCTAAAACTTGTTGGAAATGAATCATCCAGAGTGTTTTTGAGCTGAAAAGCGAGATTTTTGATGAGTTATTTTTAATTATTTGAATGACAAAAATATTTCAATGAAAAGTTGATAGTGGTCCAAATAAAATAATAATAGTATTAATAAAAGTAAAAAAATAATAATAATAAAACAACTCCAACAACCTGAATGTACTTTGTTATTAATGTATGTATCAGTAATATCCCTTCTCAGGACTTTTATTATGGAATTTATACACTGTATGAACAACAAAGAAAGCAAACAGGCCCTGCCTTCTCCCTTTTTCCTATTTTCCTCTGTAACCCATTATATTGCTCAATGATGTCATCAGCCCTTCCCCTTCTAGCTGATGTAGGTTGAGCATGTACACATGGACAGAGCAGTAAACATGCACTGGAAGCTCCAAAGGCATTTAAACTGGGACTTAATTCAAGTGTTTTTCAAGATGGTTTATGTGTATTATGTCTGTAGATTACTCGGATCCTGAGATATGATGCCTAGAAAACAGCATGTAACTGCCTGCAAAGTGCAGATCTTAGGTTGCAAGAGTTTTAACCTGGACATTTAAATGTTAGTAACAAAAAATACCATGTATGTAACTCACTTCCTTTTGGGAATTATGTTGGAGATGACAACTCCTTAATCCCAAGTGCACAGATCCACCAACATGAGAGACGGGGAGGTTGCTCTACCACTCGGTAAGGAGATATGAGAAAATGATTCCTGGTTGTGATTTAATTATTATCATTACATCATCAGGGTGGGGCCATGCCTTCAAAAGCGGGGAGGAAGCAAGGCTTGGGGAGTCTCATCTGACATTCCGTTTAACGTCTCCTAGCTGGTACTGTACAGAGGAACAGTGGATGTGAGTGTGAGGGTGTGAGGTATCAGCCTTGCGGCTATATCTCAGATATCTGTGTAGGCTGCAGCAGTGTGTTGCCCAACCTGTGCACATAGTGTAAACGTCGGTTTCTCAAATGCTTTCTGTTTAGTCATGTTTGTTTCCTGACAGTTTGCTCAAAAAATGCACTTGGATCATGTTACTCCTGCTTCTGTCCCATCACTATCAAGCACTCCACCCACACAGACCGTGATCAAACAGCTTCACGTGAAGCCAGGTGCCCCTTAAGCCTTGGGTACGCTATTTTAAAGTCAAAGCAGATTCTAAGCAGACTGGATATCTCACACTTCCACGCTGAGATGTTGCAGATTCTTATAAGAAATGAGAAAAATATCCATCTTTACAATTAACGACTGAAAGGTCACACACTACTCGACTTCAACCTGCTGCTGAACCAAAACACATCCGCTGAAATATGCCTTGTGTTTCCTGGAAGACTTGGATTTACCATTGAAGTACAACGGCTTGCTGTCACTTGTTTGTGTGGACATTTGCTTCGACTCATTATGTAAAAATGTGAAAAATTCCTTTGAGGGTGTCGGTGGGAAATAAGCAGTATTTAATGAAGTCTAGCCGTTGCATAAGGAAGATGTTGGCTCTGGGAACAGGTTTCAGTGCCACCGTGCTGTATTGCATATGTACTAGTGCCAGAATGAAGCTGCTGCATCATTTAAGGTGGAATGTTAAGTTAAATGTGAACACATGGCTGAACATTTTGGCTGTTGAGAGCACTTGAATTGAGTACGCGACTAGATTACGATCTGAGGAGCAAAAATGTTCGATGTGCTCCAGGTTTGAAGGGTCATAAAAAGGTAAAAAAAAACTGAATCTGTAGAAGTTTGGAAGTGTGTTGCTCCACATTGGTTCAGCTGAGGAAGTCCAGCTTGTTTTCTAGGGAGCAGATAATGGAGAAACAAAGAAACAGTCGCAGTTAGAAAGCCTGGTTCTCCTGTCAACCTGCATTGCCATAAGTCTGGAGGTGATGAGCTGCTCTCCAATATCAACATCATAGTCTCCAGTCAAGGCATGGGCTCCACTCCACATGGACCACCTGTTCTGTGGTGTCTGGCAGTAGTGTAAGTCGTGAGTTGAAGCACCCATAACCCTGTCGCTGGTTCACCAGATATCCTTCCCTTTTGGTTGGTACTGGTCACTGCATACCTGGAACAGCCCACAAGACCTGCCTGATGTTTTGGAGATGTTCTGACCCAGTCGTTCACAGCATCGCACTTTGGTTTGTCCATTCTTAGAATTCTACAACTGACTGTTCACTTGCTGCACAACACACCCACCTCTTGTTAGGTGCCAATGGAACCGGTTCTTAAAAATGATTCACCTCACCTCTCAGTGGTGTTAATGTAACGGCTGCTTAGTGTATATGAACGTTCCTTGCTCTGGACATTTAATCCTGTTGGTTATTTATATATTTCTTTTTCTCATAGCTGCTAGTCACCATTCTGATTTATTATGCTCATGGATTGCATGGATTACTACTCTTCTTCTGGAGGGATTTGAGAATAATACCATCCTAACCGAATTGAGCCTGGTTCAGGTTTCTTTAAGCCACAAAAGGTGAAAACTCTTGCTTACTTTCACTCATCGTTTCGTCAGTCTCAGCTCTGCAGAGACGAGCTTTCGTCTCATTTACATTCAGAGGAGTCGGAGTGCGGGTCTCTCGCAGGGTCCATAAGCTGCTCCCTGCAGACTCCTCACTGAAACTAATGTTACGACCCTAGGTCACATTTTTTTTTGTGAATAATTTCACACAGGTCTGAAATGGATCAGTGGTATGGTTCCTTTGTGAGGCTTTGCTTCAACTTTAGGGGCAAAATGCCCAGATTCTCCTGTTCTGTTACTGTTCTTAAATCAAGACCGAGGTGTGTTTCTTTAGAAGGCTGTTGTTGTACCTGCTCTGCCATATGGAACGACCATTATTTGGATTTGTTGCATTGTTGTACGTCTTTGAGGCCTGGTAGAGTTGATATCAGAATAATGATTCTACTTGTCTAGTCAGTATAACCTCAAAATGCAGTGGTTGCAATATTTTAATGTTTCCATGATTCCGGTTCCACCTTAAGGTAACATTAATTCCATTCATGTCAGCCTGCCCTAATAAAAGGCTAGGCTTGTATCATCCCTTGGCACCCAATGGAGATGGTACAGGCTCAAGAAACAAAGAAGTCACTCACATAAATCCACCCAGGTTGGTGCCATGCACACGTAGGGGCATCTGAAGATGAGGAATGGTGTATCCTGGGCCCTCTGAGGTCACATGACACTATTTGTAGTATCAAAGCCAAAACCCAATGTAAAGGGGTTTTCTCCGGGCGGGGGGTCCCACAGAGAAACTTTCACTGGATAGATCTTTAGGATGTTTCACCACAAACAAACTCCTTAATCAAGGCCGGAACCGACCCGGCGAACTATTTGTTCCAGCCAAGAACCATTAAGGAATGTTAATTTAAGAGCGTTTCATAACATTCATATATGGCGGGGAGCTTCAGTGGAATCAAGGCTTGTGGTACATTAGTATGATAGGGGTGAGTATGTGCTGTACTCACCTTTAGTAAAGTGCTGCATTAGATTCAGGAACACTGTGTTTATTAAATGGGAAAGAGCTTTGTACTGAAGACTGCTAGAAAGCTGTTCTGGGCTTATTTTATGTGCTGCGTCAGAGCCACAATAAAGGACTTTGTCCCTCCAGCTTCCATTGTTTGTTCCATCAAGAGAGAATCGTGTCTGTCTCACCTTGAAGAGTCTGTTAGTTACTATGGTGATGCTGGCCTTTGAGGTTTCCACATGTTCTCTCACATTACACCAGTTTATAGGTGTTTGTTCAAAGGTTGACAAAGATTTCCAGCATATTGGCTTATTCATGCAACTTTCATGAATGCATCTGACATCATCAAAACTCCATTTTTTGAAGTTATTCTATTGGTCAGTTCTCCCATATTTTTTGCACAGTGTACCCTGCAGTTACAGGGTTCAAACCACATAGAAGAATAAATACACAATAAATACACAATAAATACACAATAAATACTCAATGCAGATAGAACTTATAACTCCAATGGGACAAAAATGTGCTTTTCCACTGGTACCTAAACTACTCCACTCTACTTGACTCTAGTCACTTATTGGTCCTTGGAACCAGATTCCTTTTTCCTCAATTTGATTGAATTCATTCTGATTCTACAGTCAGAGCTGGGTGTTCACATACACACTCTACACAACAATATGATGAAAATCTGTGTTCACGTGCACACTGCAAGTAATCAGATTCAAAATGACAACTATGTACCACCACTTTGAATAAGCTGGACCATGCTGATTGGTCAACATGGCCAGCTGGTTGACCAGCAACACCAGGTATGACCACAATCAAAGGCAACATACATTACATGTCTCAGGAGCTGACCAGATAGCTGACTATCATAAGGAATGTTTGTCTAGATGACCAGATTAATGCTCGTTGTGTGGCTACCAGGAAATGTTTAGGTCTTTTAAATTCCGATTGGGAATGTAATCGGATACAGGTGTTTACATGGTTATTCTTCTTCTATGTATTAGAAATTTAAAGGATTTCCTACCTCCTGTAATTCTATTACGATTGAAGTGTATATATGGACCTATTCTATTCCAACTCAGCAACTATTCAGATTATTAATAACAGATTATTATTATTGTTGTTATTATTATTATTATTATTATTATTATTATTATTATTATTGCTTGTAAATGTACCTAGTGACACTGAAGAATACTAAAGCAATGGGTTCTATAGGTTTACAGATTCTAATGAACATTATCTAACATTATCAGAATAGGTTTCTGATCATGTTAGATAATGTCAAATGGTTATTTTGGTTATTAATGAAGAAAATATTAAGACAATTTGTTTTAAGTAAATTGTTTTGGTAGCTAACTATGTAATGCTACTGTGTTATGTATTACGCCCTCTCGGGACTTCTATTGTGAAATTTGAACACTGTGTGTGCAAAGAAACATAGCAAACAGCCTGGGTCAGTGATGTCATTAGCCCTGCCCACTCATACTGATCAGTCAGAGTCTGTATACTGAGTTGAGCTGTAAATTGAGCACATACATATAAACAGAGCAGTAAACATGCACTGGAAGCTTTTTTCTGAGCTGGATTATTCACTGATGACTCATAGTTTGTCATGATTTATATCAGGTCTGTAGGGTCATTTGATCCGGAGTCATAAAGCTTAGAAAACTCTGGTTCTAAGGGTTAAGGAATAATATTTTGCTATTGCTATATTTTGTGAAAATGATGCCTCCCAAAATGCAGATTATTCAGCATAAAAAGGAACTTATTTAAATTGCTTTCTCGCTATAGACTGGATTTGATTGAACCAAACATTTCAGGCTTTGCAAAACTGAGAAACGAATAGCTCTTCTTGGTTGTACACAGCTCAGCTTTTCAGTGTTTGTAAATGTGTTTAAAAGGAAAAGAGAAAGCCTTGCTTCTTCTTTTTTTTTTATTATACGTCTCCTTATTTTCCCTAATCCCTGTGGGCCGCTTCTTTTTTCCAGGCTTGGATATTCACATCAGGTCTTCTTTTTGCTTCTTTCTTTCTCACTGCCCAAGGCAACCCACTGGCAACACTTCACAGGCATTCAACTATCAGGGTGAATTTCCTCTCTAATTATTTGATGTGAAGCGTCAAGAGAACGTCCAGGAAGCCTCTCGGAGTCTGCGGAGACACAGGCTGTGTTTACCTAAAGCACCAGGATATTGTGTTGTTTAAGACATTGCGGTATCATCTCAATAGTGGATTCTTTCAACTCCACGGATGCTGAATGGATTCTTTTCCTTGAGAAATATATACACTTTTAGGCTTTCAATGATGTTTAAGTTGTTATTTTCAAATATCCAAGTAATATATTTGTCAGACCCTACAGTAGGGGTCTGTCTGTTGACCCATATATTTCCAGGGCTTCTGTTAGCCAAGACAAAAAGAAAAACACTCTTAAACCCCTTGGTTCACTATGCAGTTATTAGATGCATTGCAAAAACCTCTAGGTGAGAACTGTGAGAAGGAACAGGACTGTGGTCCTACATACAATCTGTAAGAGGTTAAGTGTTTGCAGCATCTGAAATGAATGGAACACAGTAGTTTTTTTGTTTGTTTGTTTTTTTGCTCACACAGTGATCAAGTTTCAGAATAAAATGATGAGTGGATGAAGAGTGGATAATAATGATAAATGCATAAATAACAATAATAATAATAACAACAACAACAATAATAATAATAATAATAATAACAATAATAATAATAATGATGATGATAATAATAATAATAATAATAATAATAATAATAATAATAATAATAATAATGATTATGATGGTAATAATAATAATAATAATAATAATAATGATGATGATGATGATGATGATGATGATGATGATGATGATGATAATAATAATAATAATATACCCAGGTCCTTCTTGCTGTGAGGGAACAGCGCTATCCACTGTGCCACCATGCCACATATATATATATATACATATCTTATTATTTTTATTATATAAGTATAATTTCACATCCCCTTATCAGCCTAATCATTGGAAATGTCCCTTATTATTCTTGCATTTTCAGCTCAAAAACACTCTGGATAATTAATGATTTCTGAAATATGAAGCTTCATTTTCTGCCTTAATATGCAACAAAAACATCCCACAAAATTGACTGTTCTAAAGGTTAACGTCTATTAAACAATACACAGATTTTTATTACTTCCATTTACAGTTTGATGTATTGAGCCTGTTTTACCATGTACCTGCACAGATCTGATTAGCTCTCCAGGCCTAAACATGCAGTTTGTGGGTGATGTTTGTGGAAAATGCAAAGCTTCTCTACCTCATACATATGCATTTGGTGAGGCTCATGCAGAAATGGGTGGAGATATTGGACATTTGACTGATAATATATATATACCACTCAACTTAAAAGTACGGTTTAAGCAGATGCGGCGGCTGGTTTAGCCTCCAGCACAAACCGAAAGAATATATTTACCAACAGAATAACACTTTTTACTGCTTTGGGTGCTAGTTTGATCTGTTCTTACTATGCATTACGATGTAGCAGCAATGCCAGTAAATCCAGTCTTGATTTCAGATACATTTGTGTCCAGCGATGTTTTTAATTATAACAAAGAGTGGAGCCAATAGAATATCTTAAATTAGCACCAATGGACTGAAACATATATTATAAATATATTGTATAGCATGTTAACCATAATTGTATGCATACAATGTCTTGTGATATATTGGGGGTATTTAGATTATTTTATTTAGGTTCATTTTGAGTATTAATCATAATAGTGTGTAAAACTACCTCCACCGTGTTTGAAAGCTATGCTATAAAAAGGCAAAATATTACAGTTGCCAAGAATTGATTTAAACCAAGAGTGAATTCTGTGAATTCTACACAAAACAGAAAAGTGCATGTTCATACATCTCGAGCCAAAAATGGACACCATCCACTGGTGGCTCTCCACCCAGGCTGCCATGTACTCAAAGAAGAATTGAGAAAATGTTGCCACAGCTACCCGAATTAATGCTGTGTTTCATTTTTATGGAATATTTAGAAGGTGAATTAATGTAAACAAACTTAGAGAAAGTGAATTTCATCTTTTAAGGTTAGGGTTAAGTTTAGGAGGTGGCACGGTGGGCAGTGGATAGCGCTGTTGGCTCACAGCAAGAAGGATCTGGGTTCGATGGGGCAACCTGGGAAGTTTCTGTGTGGAGTTTGCATGTTCTCCCCGTGTTGGCGTGGGTTTCCTCCGGGTACTCCGGTTTTCCCCCACAGTCCAAAGACATGCATGGTAGGTGAATTGGTGACTCTAAAGTGGCCCTTGTGTGTGTGCGCCCTGTCTAGGGTTGTTTTCCGCCCTTGTTTTCCAGAATAAGCTGTACAGAAGATGGTTTTGGTTTTGGTTTTATATACTTATGATAAGCATTAGCTTAAGTTTAGGTTATATTTAAGGTTACAGTTAGGATAAGGATTAGGCTAAGTTTAAGTTATGGTTAGGGTAAGTGTTTGGTAAAGTTTAGGTTATAGTTAGGGTAAGGGTCATGTGATGTTTAAGATTACTGGAGGTGAACATTTAGGTACTACAGTTGCTTTGTAACAGCCTTGAAATAATTCCACTCTTGAATTAATTTCCTTTCTGCTGGTTTGGGTCGCATCAGTAGTTTGTGTATGTACACAAGGGTCGAGCTATATTTCTGAAATCCTTTTTTAGTCCCATATGTACCAGGCTGTGAAAAAACATACCGTACAGTACATCACACCACCTTCAAACTGGTTCCAACACGTCTATGGGAAACGGCATCCCATAGAAAGACACAAACCATATGTAGTCACGTGAGGCATTCCTTGAATGTGCAAAAACATCGAAAGGCTTGTAGACCTCATGGTATTTTAACAACTGCTGTAAGCCTGGTTTTGAAGCCCTGTGCCGTCTGAGACCATCAGTAACATTCTTCAAATGAAGCAAAGATGCACACAGAACAAAAACATTCCACCAAGGCCCTAAAGAGTTTGGGTGCCGTGAACTTTCTTTTGCTGACCACATAATGGAACAAGCAGGACTAATGGCATCTATGTCCATTCCGCCAAGCCTAACAGTGCATTAGTGTCCTCTATGTCACTTAATGTGTTAAGGCTCCTTCCACAGCGAGTTGTGTTGTAAGGTTGGACAAGCTCAGTGGTGCAGAAGGAACGCCCTTTTGGGCGGAGTCTGGATAGGATACCAGTGTTTAGTCACAGCCTCGGATGAAGGATCAGGACGTTCATATTAACTCTCACTTTAACTCGTCATTGAATTCTTTGGGGAAACAAATAAATAATGCACAGAGCCGCCGCTCTCACTGTGAAGAATACCCAGGATACCTGAGTGGACAGAGACTGATGAGCACCACCAATCTGCTCTGAGGGCATAATCTGTCTCCTTAGCATGAACCTTACAACACACACACACACACACACACACACACACACACACGCAAGCAAAATGCTCTAAAACAGCACTATTCTGAGATCTTTTACCAGTTTTACCATATTTTATGCAGTTTGAACCACTACACTCTTAAGAATAAAGATGCTACAAAGGTTTTTTCATCATCGTAAGGTTGAAAAAAACAAATATTTTTGGAATCCAATGAGGTTCTTCTATTAGTTAAATGGCTCTTTATTGAATCATCGTAGCACATTAACATGTTTAACTCCTAGAACCTAAGATCGGCACTGTTCTAAGCTTCATATCTCAGGATCAGAGTAACCTACAGACATGATACACATAAGGTGATCTACAAGACTGACCCTATCTAACCATGATCATTGTGTGATGAATTTCCAGTGAGCAATTCAGCTCAGAGAATGGTTAAAATGCACTCGTTTTCAACTGAATTAAATTCCAGTTTGAATGGCAAAGGAGCTTTTGCTCTTGGTTTTGCTCAGTTTTCAAATTTCAGAATAAAAGTGCTACGAGGGAATTCAATCTCAGCACTTTCATTTTTAAATTTGAACACTATTAATGTCATTCATTATTAACATTATTCAGGTCATTGGTTTTATGTTATTTGGACTACAGTCAACTTATTATAAATATTATTGTCAATCTATACATTACAAATAACTCATCAATAGTCTTCCAGCTCAAAAATTCTCTACATGATCAGTTTTCAACAAGTATTTATTTTTATCTAGTACCTTATGTTTAAGCACATCCATTCAAAAAAATATGATCTGTTTCTTTTTATTTTTATTTTTTCATTTTAGAGGCTTATCCAGAACACCAATACTGGTTAAAGCACAATCCGGTTCTCCAGTTTGGTTGGAATATATACCACAAAGAGAAGGTTTGAAAAACTGGACAGTGCAGAGAGATTGAAACAGAGAGAGAGAGAGAGAGAGAGAGAGAGAGAGAGAGAGAGAGAGAGAGAGAGAGAGAGAGAGAGAGGGCTAGATGGTGAGGGGTGAGCATACTGATGAGTTTGTTTGGACCCCAGCTGTGTGTTTGCTGGTGACTCCTGAAATCCATTAGAAATCAGCTGGGGGGGTCAGAGTTGTGCTTCATCCTGAATAGATGGGCAGCGTGGAGCGCTGGAGTCCGGCTCAAGCTCATTTTCTCCCCCTCTGAGCCACGGCGAGGCAATCACACACCACAGGCCCCACGGCTGCACAGCCACACACAATCAGAAAGGGTCTGGATCACACTCTGCCTGAACACGCAGGTGACACACAACAGAAATACTGAGCAAAAGAGCATGAGCCTCGCTGGACTCCTCAGCAAGAGTTTGCTTTGAAGCTCCACTGTAGATGCTCCACTTATCTCCTCTAAATATCAGCTGAATTCACCCTAAACCAGCACAAACAATTTGTTGGGCCTTTAACCCTTTGATGCACAACATATGCACACCCCCTCTAATGTAATGAATTTTTCCTTGTTCTGTTTTCTGAAATCAATTTATTTTATGATTGAATATTCCACGTTTTCTTTAAATACCTTGTTTTTGATCACCACTGATTACTATTTTCATTTTCAATTTAAAACTTTATGAACAAAAATGTATATTTTTTTGTATTACTGCATTGAATTTACACACATGGCTCAAATATGACCCATTTGTCCAAATTTGATATAAAATAAAGTTACTTAATAATAATTTGTTTCATGTAGTTACTTTAGAAGTGAGTGGGGGCCAAACACTTATTTAGTATTTGCAACCTTTATCATTTTGTTGCACACATACAGTACTTTCAGGTTTTCAATATGACAATGTCGGTGGACCGTAGGACACCCTGAAATCTGAGAGACAATGTAATGGACTGCAGATGCCATAGGCGGAGCGAGGTTGAAGGAAGCATCGTAATATAAACAAAATAGGTATAAGCAAAATCCACATACAGAAAATGGAAGAACAAGGAAAATATGGAAGAGAATGTGGGACAACAAGATATTAAGATTATGACGACTAACAGACAAATACAACTATCAGAAAAAAGACTAGAACTGCAAGACATACTTTGGAAGACTAATGATATAACAAAGACTGAATAGAAAACCAGACTCGCTTGTGGTCTAAGTGGTCTAAGGTGCTACCACTATGATGGCAGTTCAAAAAGAGGCAGGAGGCTGGCAATATATATATATATATATATATATATATATATATATATATATATCAGAGGAAGCATGTGCTCGCCTTCTCCCCCTTAGTGTCGGGAGCATCATGTAATAGGGGAGCAATAAGGATGTGGGAATTGGCATGTCTAAATTAACAGGAGAAAATTGGGGACTCATGCATGAGGAACATGTGAAGAGAGGGAGCAAAAGCTCAGGTGAGAGGAGAGAGGATTGGATTGGTTTGGGGAAAAACTAGGAGGCAGGGCTGAAGAAGCACAAAACGACAAATGTGAGCAATCAAAAACGATCCGGAAAAAGACAAAGACAGGAAGTAAATATATAAACAGAACACAAGAGGACAACTGCTACAAAATAACCAAGACAGGAAATAACAGAACCAAAACAGAACCATGATAATGGGAAACACAGGTATTGAACTGAACTGTAACCTGGAGAAATATGAGCTAACAGTTAAAGAATAAAGTTCATAAAATAAGCTCAATAGTTACTAACTACTGTAGATTTTCAGTAGCATGGTAGCTAATAACTAGCTAATAACAATTACTTTCTGACAAGTGAAAAAATTACTTTATTGTTTTTATTATTATGTATCAGTATTATTCCTTCTCTGGACTTTTATTCTGAAACTTGATCACCGTGTGAGCCCATAGCCCCTTCCTTTTCATCGTCAGGCTCAGGGTCAGTGACATCATCAGCCCCTCCCCCTCTCTCTGATCAGTCAGAGTCTGTATGCAGGTTGAGCTTGTACACGTGGACAGAGCAGTAAACATGCACTGGGAGCTGCTTTGGCCTTGAAAACTTTACAATTCGGTTGGAAACAAGCGAATTTAAGCTGAATTACTCACTGATAATTCATCACACAAAGCTGAAGCCTTGAAAGTGATTCAGTATTTAGTAAAAAGAGTTAAGTAATCATTCAGCAAGTGTGAACATCCATTGACCAAGAGTGCGTTGACCCCTAATGTAACTCTGTATTTACAGTTAAACACTACAATAAGACAGGACTTTGGAAATGTTGAGGTGCTGAACATTTCAGCAGACGTCTTTTTAAGGAAGTCGTCACGTGTACGTATAGTAGACCATCAAAATAAAAGCGTCTGTTTGGCTCGGGCCACGGCGAGTGCAGCAGCATTGATCCCGCTCATTAGTCACTTGCATCCTCATATGCTGTTGGCTCAATTTGTACATAGTAAACATGGTTTTAAAAGAGGACATTTGTGTTTCTTCTGCTCTGCTTCTGCAACCGATATCAAAAGCAAAAAGCTGTATACCAGAATCGCAGTGCGAGGTCTGCTATGGTGCGCGGTTCAATCTCGCGGTCATTAGCTGTGGATGGTGACTAATAGCAGCCAGAAGAACACGGACCCCTATAGAGTGAAGAGATTGAGGGGCTCTGTGGGTGGCAGGGACACTCTGCTGCCCCCTGCTGTGAGCAGGCAGAATTCGTCGGTGCCCGGGGGGGACGTTTAGGGGACATTTAGAGACAGAGCCGACACACCTGTGCACAGAAACCCAGAGGCCGAACGGCTCCTGACAAAACATCAGCTCACGGGTCAGAGGAGGTGTCAGCGGTGGTGACAGCCTGGCAGGACGACACATTTGTTCTTTTAAAGCGCTGGGGCATCTGCGAGGCACCGATATGCAGAGAGAAAATTCAAATAGACTCCGGGAGGAGAAGGTATAGGATTAGAGATGACTTAGAAATGACTTAGGCTGCTCTGGAAA